>CANTAL010000315.1:215000-216961 GCA_947650365.1 Chamaelirium japonicum
AATTCTAAAAAAAAAACTTAAAACAATCCGATCAACGGTCGATAAATTTAACAGTAAATTGTAGCGGGCAAATAGCCCTTGCTATGGTTAATTTAAAAATACCACTTGGTATATTTTTTTTCAACTTTTTTTTCATGATCATTGTTAGGATGGGTGTGCCTACCTTGACCAACCCCTAACTCCGGTTAAAAAATGACATGTGGCACCCAAATTGAAGGGAGGACTAACGTGTTGGTTAGTCGGGAAGACCATGTTCCCTATTCTCATATATATATATATGGGGAATAGGGAGTATGGTCCTTCCAGCTAGCCAACACTCTAATCGTCTCCTATATTTTGGTGCCATGTGGTACTTTTTAACAAATTTTTTTTAATGGATGGTCAATCCACTCTACTTGTATCATAATTAAAAAAAATTAAAAAAAAACTTAAAATAACCTGATCAATGGCAAACAAATTTAACGGTAAACTGTAGCGCACAAATACCCCTTGCTATGGTTAATCTAAAAAATGCAACTTGGATTTTTTTTTTTTCCAAAGTTTTTTTCATAATCATTGTTAGGAAGTGTGAACCCACCATGACCAACTTCTAACCCCGATTAAAAATTACAATATGGCACTTGAATTGAAGGAAAGACAAGCGTGTTGGCTAGTCGCAGGACCATTCATCCTAACTAGCTGTTGGCTAGTTAGGGGTTGGTCAAGGTGGGTTTTCCCTTCCTAACATTGATTATAAAAAAAAATATTAGAAATAAAATATGACAAGTGACATTTTTAGATTAACCATAGCAAGAGGTATTTGTGCGCTATAGTTTACTATTAAATTTGTCGATTGTTGATCGGGTTGTTTTTAGGTTTTTTTATTTTTTAATTTTTTAATCATGATACCAAATAGAGTTGATTGACCTTCCATTGAAAAAAATTAGTTAAAAAGTACCACATGACACCAAAATATAGGCGAGGATTAGAATGTTGGCTAGTAAAAAAGACCATACTCCCTAGTCCATATATATATATATATATATATATATATATATATATATATATATATATATATATATATATTATATATATATATATATATATATATATATATATATATATATATATATATATATATATATATATATATATATATATATATATATATATGGGGACGGATACTATTACTCATGGCCTCTTATTCATATAGTTACCTATGATCCGGGCCGTCCATTAGATCTCGACGTACGATTAGGATTAGTTTGGGAGTTAAAACAATGGTGTCCGCATTAAATGCTGGCTTTTAATATAGGATTTTAATATGGGCATTTAAGGCGGACACCATTGCTTTAACTCACCATCTAATCCAAATCGTATGTCAAGATCTATTGGACGGTTCAGATCATAGGTAACTATATGAGTAAGAGGCCATGAGTAAGAGTATCCCTCCCATAAATTTTGTGAAGTTGTTGTCTAGGATAAGATGATCATCCTCACCAATTTTCATCAAATTACAAAACTTCTAGGGGAGTCAAATGGTCAAAGTAATTTCTGCCTTCCGCAGTCAGTGTTAAAATATGCAGATTTTGCTTTTACCATTTGACCCCCTTAGGAGTTTTGGAATTTCATGAAAATTGGTAAGGATGATCATCATATCCTAGACAACAACCTCACCAAATTTCATCAAATTCCAAAACTTCTTGGGGGGTCAAAATATCCGCAGCTCACTTTCCCCCCTTGGCAGCTCACAGCTCAACATAACAGCACTATATATATATATATATATATATATATATATATATATATATATATATATATATATATATATATATATATATATATATATATATATATATATATGGGAATGCTTAGATGCGGTTTGTGGTCCATGCAGTCCGCGGTCCGAAGTCGTTCGATGCACCGACCGCGTGCATCGGACGATTGCAAACCACGGACCGGACCAACACGCGATCTAGTGT
>CANTAL010000316.1:0-27385 GCA_947650365.1 Chamaelirium japonicum
ACACTAGATCGCGTGTTCAACTACGAGGAGTTGCATGACTTTGTGCGGACCACACTGATGGGTGGTCTACTCAATCAGGGCATGTTGGCCCAAGCGGGACAGAGCCTCCCCACTCAAGCTGCCCCACCAGTGCAAATGCAGCCGCAACCAGTGCCTCAGGTGGAGGTCAGGGTTAATCGCTCGGTGGAGGTCCAAAGTGCGAATCCCGACGGGAGAGACTCGAGTAGCCCGGAGCCTGCAGAAAGAAACAAACACGCCTGAGCTGTGTCGGCATGCTCGGATGTCTGGTCCCGGCTCGGAGCATACCCCCCGACAGCCGCCTGCCTCCAAGCATCACTCGAAGATGGACTCGGTACAAGTGCATCGCCCGAAGCGAGACGAAGAACATCATCGTCAACCGAGTCCCACACTCGGATGACGCCAGCCAGTCGGCAGCCGGCTCATACTACTGATCGGAGGAGCGTACACGAACGCATTCGGGTACATGCATCGAAGCGACTCGGGGATCGAGAGGAGATCCAGCGAGACCGATCGGGGGTCCGAGCTCCCGACCGGCTGAGGAAGTTGCCATTCGAGGAGCCGCGCGGTCGGCCGCTTGTCGAGAAGCTACTCTGAGAGCCATTCCCTCGGGGGTGGAATCCTCCACACCTTCCCAAGTTCGACGGATCGAAAGACCCGGTGGAGCACGTACTGGCTTTCCGGGATGCTCTGGTCCCCCACGAGGATGATCATATTCTCTACCGGACCTTTGCCAACAGCTTGTCGGGAACACCTCTCGAGTGGTTCCACAAGCTCAGGCCCTCGTCCATCTCCTCATTCTCGGAGCTGAGCACGCGGTTCATCGACCAGTACCGATGCAATCGCCTGGAGCTGAAGACTCTGGAGTCACTCTTCGGGATGAGTATGACCCAGAAGGAGATGCTCCGACAATTCTACCATAGGTTCAACTCCAAGTACCTGAGCTTGGTGGACGCAGATGGGCAGGATCGTATGGTGATCGCGGCCTTCAAAAACGCCATCCAGCCTACCCAACTCGTCAACGCATCGCTCATCAAGCGAACCCCGGAGACGATCGACGAGCTATCGCGACGTGTTGAGAAGTACATCAAGATTAAAGACACGGACCGCAAGAGGAAGGCGGTGAAAACCAGGGTCCCGCACCAAGGCTACGCCAAACCAACTGCCGTGAAGAACGTCAACAAGCAACAGGGCGAGGCGACGCGGCACGACACGAAGCGGCAGAAGCAAGACAGGCCAGCGAGGCCACAGTGGAACAGGGAGTTCACAGTACTGAACGCCCCCATAGACCAGATCCTGGAAGCCATCGAAGGTGAACCGTACTTCAAGTGGGCGCAACCGCTTGAGCCCAGGGAGAGGGGAGCCAGAGATGCATCAAGGTACTATGAGTACCATCAAGGCCAAGGTCACACCACCCTGCAGTGCCGGGCGCTCAAGCATCATATTGAGGATCTCATTGAGGCCGGCCACCTTGGCTGCTTCATTGACATCCCTCAACATAAGGAAACCAAGGCTGTAGGGGAAGTCCAGCGAGGAGCGACGGCACAACGCTTACCGGGTCCTCCGCCAGAAAGACGCCAACTCCGAGAGGTAGACACCGTCTACGAGTACCATGGCCCTGTACCGTCGTCAAATGCCATCGACCGACAGGTGCGGCGTATTAAACAAGCAAGGCAAGTCCACCATGTGGTGCTCGACCCTGTCATCCGTCCCGAGCAAAGAGTGGAAGCCGCAGTACAGTTTTTGACGGCTGATCTAGTCGGAATAGAGAGGCCTCACAACTATCCCCTGGTTATACGGCTGTAGATAGCCAATTACCTAGTGAAGAGAATTCTGGTCGACACTGGAAGTTTGGTAGATGTGCTCTTCCTCAGCGCCTTCGACGTCATGCAGCTAGATCGCGGGCAGATGACTGAGTCGTCGTCGACGATAACAGGCTTCACGGGAGAGGCTGCAAGGGTGGTTGGTGAGATCACCCTCCCGATCACAACAGGGCATCTCACTAATCTTACCCGGTTCATTGTGATCGAAGCTAACTCGGCGTACAACATCATCCTCGGAAGGCCATGGCTCTACCACTTGGATGCGGTCCCCTCGTCGGCCCACCAGGTAGTGAAGTTTTTGGACCGACAAGGGCGTGATGAGCATTCGAGGTGACCAGTCCTCGGCAGCCAAGTGCAAGCTCAGTGCCATCCATCTGAAGACGACATGCCAAATTGAGGAAGGAGAACCAGATGGAGGCGGCACTGAGTTGGGCATCCTCAACCTCTGGACTGTGAAGCAGAGTCAAGAAGCTCCAACGTTCCAGCTCCGCGCCCGATCAAGCGTAGGAGCGCGAGGGGGCCAACCCCTTGTGAAGACTGACCTGTCAGCTGAACTTAAAGAGCTGACAGTGTCGGGGGACCTGCTGAAGAGCGACCTGTCAGCTGAACGTAAAGAGCTGACAGTGTCAGGGGACTTACTGAAGACCGACATGTCAGCTGAACGTAAAGAGCTGACAGTGTCGGTGGGACCTGCTGAAGACCGACCTGTCAGCTGAATATAAAGAGCTGACAGAGTCGGAGGACCTGCTGAAGACCGACCTGTCAGTTGAACGTAAAGAACCGATAGTGTCGGGGGACCTGATGAAGACCGACCTGTCAGTTGAACGTAAAGAACTGACAGTTTTGTAACGCCGGATCTATTCAATAAAAATGTACTTGCTCAGAGTTCTTGTTCATGCGTGAGAATAATGATTAACTGAGGCAACCTAAACCAAGTGGTACATAACACTCCGAGCAAGTTCTACCACTTGGTCGACCGGGTCGACAGGGTCCTGCGAAGGGTGAGACCGGCCGGTGAACACCTGGGAAGATCGGTCGACAGACCCCGCCGGGGTACGACCGGTCAACCAACCTAAACCATGTGGTACATAGACACTCTGAGCGAGTTCTACCACTTGGCCGACCGGTCAACCAACCTAAACCATGTGGTACATAACACTCTTAGCGAGTTCTACCACTTGGCCGACCGGTCGATAGGTCCCTGTGAAGGGCGGAGACCGGCCGGTGAACACCTGAGAAGATCGGTCGACAGACCCCGCCGGGGTACGACCGGTCAACCAACCTAAACCAAGTGGTACATAACACTCCGAGCGAGTTCTACCACTTGGCCGATCCGGTCGATAGGTCCCTGTGAAGGGCGAGATCGGCCGGTGAACACCTGGGAAGATCGGTCGACAGACCCGCCGGGGTACGATCGGTCGACCAACCTAAACCAAGTGGTACATAACACTCCGAGTGAGTTCTACCACTTGGCCGATCGGTCGACAGGACCCTGCGAAGGGCGAGACCGGCCGGTGAACACCTTGGAAGATCGGTCGATAGACCACGCCGGGGTACGACCGGTCGACCAACCTAAACCAAGTGGTACATAACACTCCGAGCGAGTTCTACCACTTGGCCGACCGATCGACAGGACCCTGCGAAGGGCGAGACCGGCCGGTGAACACCTTGGAAGATCGGTTGACAGACCCCGCCGAGGTACGACCGATCGACCAACCTAAACCAATTGGTACATAACACTCCGAGTGAGTTCTACCACTTGGTCGACCAGTCGACAGGACCCTACAAAGGGCGAGAACCGGCCGGTGAACACCTTGGAAGATCGGTCGACAGACCCCGCCGGGGGTACGATCGGTCGACCAACCTAAACCAAGTGGTATATAACACTCCGAGCGAGTTCTACCACTTGGCCGACCGATCGACAGGACCCTGCGAAGGGCGAGACCGGCCGGTGAACACCTTAGAAGATCGGTCGACAGACCCCACCGAGGTACGACCGGTCGACCAACCTAAACCAAGTGGTACATAACACTCCGAGCAAGTTCTACCACTTGGCCGATCGGTCGACAGGTCCCTGCGAAGGGCATGACCGGCTGGTGAACACATGGGAGGATCAGTCGACAGACCCCTCGGGGGTACGACCGATCGACCAACGCAAACAAGGAAGGGTATATCACCCCCTGCTAATATAAGAGCCAGATTTTGGTCGTGCGTCATCGACGTATAATTACGCGCGTCGATGTGTAGTTACGCATGTCGTCGACGTGCAGTTACGCGCGTTGTCGATGTGCAGTCAAAACATAAGAACCAGATTTCAATGACACATCGTCGACATGTACCACTGAGTTAAGGGGAAGAGTTACTATTACAATCAACTCGTCAACGACTCAGACTTACCTCATGAAAGTCGTCGAGCTGACTCTGCCAACCAGGTGCAACGCTGGGGGTGTATCTTTCAGTATCGGAGGCAGCAATCAGCGCTGTACTGATATGCGAGAGTGAAGGAGTGGAGAAGTATGTCTACTACGTCAGCCGCATCATGATGTCAGCTGAAACTCGGTACGCGCGGATCGAACAAGTAGCCCTGGCATTAGTGTACGTGTCAAGGAGGCTTCGCCCGTACTTCGTCGCTCGCCCCATCGAGATCATCACCGAGCACCCCCTGAAGGAAGTACTGGATAACTCTACTCGGGCAGGTCGGCTGAGCAAGTAGGCTGCAGAGCTGCAAGAGTTTGGTTCTCGGTATGTGCCTCGGAAAACAGTCAAGGGCCAAGCACTTGCGGACATCCTCAGCGATTTCCCGACGGAAGACACTGCACCGGTGCCAGAGACGTTAGAAGACCTGTCGGTAGCTGCCGGTCGACCCGTGGGAGTCGGTGTGGTAGCAGGACAGGAGGACGAAGGAAAAGGCTGGAGATTGTTCGTGGATGGCTCATCGTGCACAGTCGGGAGTGGTGTGAGGGTAGTCCTAGTAACCCCAACCACACGAAGCTCGAAAAGTCAGTGCGGCTACTTTTCCCGACGACGAACAACGAAGCTGAGTACGAGGCGATGCTAACAGGACTGGAGATGGTGACAGCACTGGGGGTGACCAGCCTACAGGTCTACGGCGACTCCCAACTGGTAATCAATCAGATTATCGGTAGGTACGAAGCCTGCGACGCCAGAATGCAAGCTTACCTGAAGCTAGCCCGGGAGTTGATCGCCAAGTTCGAAGACATAAGCTTTCACCAGTTCCCCAGAACGGAAAACAAGCAGGCGGATGCCCTTGCTAATCTAGCATCGGTACTCGGAGAAGACAGAGAGAAAATGGTCTTCAACGAGGTGCAAGCTGACACCCGAACAGTCGGCCCCGCGGAAGATAGTTGCCTGACGAGGAGGACACAAGCCATTGAGGCGGTCCATACTATTGTGGTCAGAGCTGACTGGGTAAGCAACATGAAAAAGTACCTACTTAATGGGATACTACGGAGGACATCGATGATGCCCGAAGAACTAAGACGGGCACGCAAACCGAGATAGGCACACACGTCAAGGCAATGCGCATAAACCAGGGCAGGCACACAAACCGAGGCGGGCATGCAAACCAAGGCGAGCCCACAAGTCAAGGCTGACACGCAGAATGAAACTGCACGTAAATCGAGGCAAAGTGATCCTGACCGGGCGGGACCAAAGACCGTCCGGTCAGGAGGGGGTATTATGTGTACTTTCTCTATCGGCCAGCCGGTCACCTGACCAAGGAGGCAGCACCCCCCCCTCTTCTTGGGTCGGCATGTCACCAGACCAAAAAGGGGGGGGGGGGGGGGGGGGGGGGGCGGTCGGTCGCGCCGGTCACCAAGCCAAGGAGGCAGCACCCCCCCTCTTCTTGGGTCGGCATGTCACCAGACCAAAAAGGGGGGGGGGGGGGGGGGTGGGGTCGGTCGGCCGGTCACCAAGCCAAGGAGGCAGCACCCCCCCCCCCCCCCCCTCTTCTTGGGTCGGCATGTCACCAGACCAAAAAGGGGGGGGTTGGTCGGCCGGTCACCAGAGGGAGGCAGCACCCCCCCCCCCTTTTGAGGCTCTCGGTCGATATGTTATCAAAGGGGGAGGCAGCAGCCCCCCCCCCCCCCCCCTTTTGGGGCTTTCGGTCGGCCCGGTCTCCAAAGGGAGAGGGACAACAGCCCCCCCCCCCCCTTGCTCCTCTTGGTCGGCATGGCACCAGAGGGGGAGGCAGCAGCCCCCCCTTATTACCCTCGGTCGGCATGTCACCAGAGGGGGACAGCAGCCCCCCCCATGTTTCGGTCGGCGTGTCATCAGACAGCAAAGGGGGGGGGGGGGTCGGCCATGCAACAGCTCCCCCCCCTCTCTCTCTCGTTAGGACGTGCAACGAGCCGAAGTGTGAAGCAGCAGTCGAACCCGGAGATCTCGCGGTGCTGACAACGCTCCGTGATTTCCGGCCCAAAGTGACCAGGTGTCAACCGCGCGCCACGTCACCGCGGCGGTTGAGCTCATTGCGGGGACATGTCACCTACCCGATTTTCACGGAGCGTCGTAACCGTCACCCCGCCACTATAAAAGGGGACCTACCCCTTCAGCAAGAGGGAGGAAGAATTCTGGAGGAGACGCTGCCCGTTTCGTCCCGGAATTTGCGGAGCTGCGGAGGTCGGTCGGTAGCCAGATACTGTCTGCAGCGACCGGTAGCCAGATACTGTCCGCAGCGACCGGTAGCTAGATACTGTCTGCAGCAACCGGTAGTCAGACGCTGCCTGTAGCGGTCTGTAGTCTGAGTGAAATTGCAGAGGTTGGTAGTTTGGGAGACCGGTCCTCGGGGTTTGTAATTGGGGTTAAGGTGAGAGATTGTACCCGAAAAGATAGTTCTAGTGCATTCTCGCCCCACCCGTGGTTTTTTCCCTTTCGACGTTGCGAAGGGGTTTTTCCACGTAAATACTGTCTTCACTCTTCTCTTTGGCTTGTTGGATTGTGCTTGCCACCCGAACCGCCCGGTTCGACTAAAAACCCCCCACAGTGCCAAAATCAGAATTTTTCGGATCGGTTTCGGACATAATCGAAAATTTACATTCCAACTTGCACCCCTACTCCTAGGTAACTCGAAGGGGGGGAGGGGGATTGAACCCACAACCTCCTCACCAAAAGCATCAGTCGTTTACTAACTCCCTTATCGCCTGATCGGCCTCTAGAACAAGTTGGTGTAGCTGTCTACAAAAGAGTCACCCTGTACAAACTGATGGAGATGAACAATTTGGGCATAGTTGATAGGGAGGAACTGGGCTTCGATGGCTCCGTTCATTTCCTCAAAGAAGAAGCAAGCTATCCATCATGTGGTTACTTCTACCAAATTAATCTTGTTCGTCACCTTTTGATCAAGTGATGCTAACCGAAAGAATTTCTATGTTTGGCGATCACATCTGTTAAGCTACAATTTCACCCAAAAGGTTAAGCTATTAAGGAATGGGCCGACGATGTAGATCAAGCTAACACCCGTCCTCACGTGTGGTCCCCTCAAGCACAGTAGAGAAGCATACAAACAGACAGACTAGTAGGGTGATGGGGAATAAATAAATTTAGAGCAATGCTATTCAGCCCGAAGGTTTTCCCGATTCCGCTCAGCCCGATTGACGTGGCAGCGTGCAACTGGTGTTGTAAAAGACTTAAATGTCGCTAGTGGGTTCCAGCCACCAGTTGCACGCTGTCATGTCAATCTGGCTGGCGAAATCGGGAAAACCTTCGAGCTGAATAGCATTTCTCATAAATTTAACCTTGGACCTCTTGGTGCGGTTATATACATCCCAATTTTTTTATGGGACAGCCCATAAGTCATATTTTTAATATTTTTGAAATATCTCTACAAAGGGGCACACCATTAAAGCCCTATTTTACTTAGACCTTACAATATCCTAATCTTACCCTTCCCTTCTTCTCCCCTTCTTCTTTCTCCACCTCCTTCGTCCCCTTACCCATCTTCTTCTTCCTCCTCCTATAGAAAATAGAGACACTCTATACACAGCCATTGGAGGTCGAATGAATTCCAATGGCCAAATGTTATGTAGATGCAATTGACCTCCAATAGGCAAATGCATTGAAGGTGCACTCGGTCTTGACTGGCAGAGTGTTTACTTTTCGAAAGGATGATGAAGAAGAAAAGAGGATAAAAAAATCAGGATGAAGAAGAAGGATGAGGAAGGAGGGAGGAGAAGAAGGTAGGGGAGGGGGAGGGAAAGGGGGAGAAGCCAATGGTGATGTATTGCATGGGATCGTCGATGACGGTGGCAAGCGGCGACATGCACAGACATCGACGATCAGGGGAGGAGAGAGAAAGATATGAGTTGCTTATATAATCGGGGTTGCTTTTTTAGCATTGGAGTGCCCTTACCAAAGGACAAATATAAATGGTTACCTACGTGTGGTGCATATATATATATATATATATATATATATATATATATATATATATGAGAAAATGTAGTCTACTCTATGGAGTAGAAAACTTACCTACTACATGGGTTAAATGGATGCCACGTTGCACTTTTTAACCGGAGTTAAGACTTGGTCAAATTATGTTCACCCCTCCCAACAATTATCAAGAAAAAAAATTTGAAAAAACATATGCCAAGTAGTATTTTTAGCATCCACAAAAAATATGTTTTTACGATGCACAATTTACTGTTAAATTTGTTTCAACTTGATCGGGTTAGTTTAAGATTTTATCTTCGGATTTTTTTTCATAATCATAATCTATCCATATTAGATTGACCATACATGAAGAGAAAAACCCGATTAAAAAGTACCATATGACGTCTATATGGTCCATGGACCTCCGGCTTGCTAGTAAATAGCCTATTGCCATTCTTTTTTTAGACCAACTACCAACCCGACCTTAGTTTGGGTTGGGTTGGTTCAGGTCTATGTCCAAGTCGGATTGGTTCGTGTTTTAATATGGTAGAACCAAACTAATTCGATTCGACTCTGGATTAGCTCAAAACCGAACCAGCCCGACCCAAGTTTCACCCCTAGGGGGGGTGGCAATGCCTTTTTCAATAGGCCTAAGAGGTCTTTGAGACACACAGGGCATTTCCTTCTTGTTAAGTTGGGTGGCCTTATATATGGTCATAAAGCTACACCCATTAACTTGTCTGTCTATTAACCAACAAAAGAAAATAATAGTTGATAGCCACTCATTTATTAATACATAAATCTCTAAGAGCCGTTCTTTTGGCGATACATGAATGGGATGGCAAATTCATTTGCTTAAGACATTCATAGACAAGAAAAATGATGTCTCGTAAAATTAAATTTCTTATGTTCTTTTTAGCTGGGCAATCTAAATTTTCGATGGATAAAATGTAACTCAGCAAATAATGTCCTACCCATGGTGGGCAATCAATTTCCTATCAATTTTGGTGGGACTCTAACGCGCCACCAAACTAGAAAAAAATAAATAAATTTTGAAAAATCATCTACCCAGGCTATCGGATAAAAGAACGTGACGCAAAGTAAAATTATCCGGATAAATCAATGTCCTACCTAATTTACTCGCCAAAAGAACGGTGAATTGTTTACACGTGTGAATCATTGATGTCATGCTCCCGGGATTATGAAATTTAATAAATAGTAACTATGCTTCCTTCCTTGTGTTGATCCCGGGGTCGATCTTTTTGAGCCTTTGCTCTAGCACCATGTCCTCTGATCGCCTGACAGAACCAAAATAATAATAATATAATAATAATAAATATTTAAAAATCCACGTGGGTCGGAGGGTCTTGCTGGGCCGTCACGGCTTCTGTGGTGGTCCCTGCTGGCGTCCTGTAGCCGGGTGCAAGAAGCGAACCCTTTGGATAAGGCCTTCCTCCGTCTAAGCAGCAGAGCAATATACAAAACACACGCTAAAACCTAAAAGGCTCCTCTCAAGACTAATAACTAAACAATAAGCCGGTTGGGTCGTTACATTAAAAACCTTAAAAAAAGATAAATTACATATAGACCCCCTGTAGGTTGGCCTATTAGCACTTAAACCCCTCATGTTTAAAACTCCACAAAATTCCCTTCTAGTTTGAAAAACATATCACTTGCACCCGTCCGGGGGCCTCCAGAGGGATTCTATGTGTATGGTTTTTCAAACTATAGAGGCATTTGTAGGGTTTTAAACATGAGTGGGTGTATGCGATAATCGATCAAACTACAGGGGGTCTATGTGTAATTTATCAAGAAACAAAAGGGGTTATGTGTCTAAGGTCCCTGAAAACATATTGGAGAGGTGAAAATGACATGCAACAGATGCCATTCACCTGAAGTCCCTCAACAACAGATCACTTTGATGATAAGGACTGTCAAAACCCGAAAACACCCTCACCAAACGTGAAAATGCCCAAGCCTACCAGACGGTGGCAAGCAGTGGAGACAAGGGTTAGGGTTCGGATTAAAATTCCTAGGTCTATGGCTCATCACATGGCCTATAGATCTTAGGTTTTAGGGTTAGGTTTAGAATTTTTAGGTCTAGAGTTCATCCTATGGCCCATAGATCTTAGGTTCTAGGGTTGCGTTTAGGATTTTTAGATCTAGGGTTCATCCTATGGTTGTAGGTCTTAGGTTTTAAGGTTAGGTTTCGGATTTAGGGTTCGGTTGAGTTTAGGAACGAGTAGCACGAAATGAAAATTTGAAGTGTTGTGAAGGATAGTCACGTCCACAGGGTTTCTTGTCCTTGAGGCTAAATCGATCTCTTGTCAGGGACGGTTCACTAAGTCCCCCGAAAAAAAACCAGTTGGGCCCAACCCAGAACATATCCACTGTAGAAGTAGATTTGGGTTTTGAATAGATTGAGATTCGATCTTTCCCATTGTAGTAGATCCACCACATCTTATAGGTGGCCCCTCCCCACCCCATCTCTGGGGTCGTGCACTGGGGGTGGAGTGGGAGGTTGTTCAACCAAACATTTGAATCCTTGTGGTGTGGGCCATGGCTTTCAAAAAAACCCCACACTGGCCCATAAGGACCCGAATGGGCTTTTGATTGCATCATCCCAGAGAGAGAGAGAGAGAGAGAGAGAGAGAGAGAGAGAGAGAGAGAGAGAGAGAGACCCATTATGATTCATCTCAGGAGAGGGAGAGAGAGAGAGAGAGAGGGACCCATTATGATTCATCTCAGGTTTGGGTGGGAGGTTTGCCAACCAAACCAACCTTGCCAATATTAAAGTAGGAGGCTCAATTTTCTTGAGATTGGGTCAGCTTCATTGACCATCACTAATCATTTTCCTTCTTGTAACTAATTTGCAGCCATAATGTGGATCCATAAAGAAGTCGATTAGCACTAAACATATTCGGTTATGATGTTCGAAGGGGTGGTGGGGCCCCAAAAAAAATATTGTCTTGCGTGTTAAAGGGTATCAATGATTCATGACTTGGACTGCACGGCCTAAGTTTCAATTGCACTCGACCCTCAAATGTTATCTATTGTGAAGTCCCAACTTTCTTTAACTCTACAACTGAATCTATAGAATCCCTTAAAAGTAAGTACTAAAAACCTTGTAAATTTTTGAATTTATTGCGCGCGCGCGCGCGCACACACACACACACACACAGAGAGAGAGAGAGAGAGAGAGAGAGAGAGAGAGAGAGAGAGAGAGAGAGAGAGAGAGAGAGAGAGAGAGAGAGAGAGAGAGAGAGAGAGTATTCATCGGTTGGCCCATTAGATACACTCGACTTACACACTTAGGAGCTGTTTGGTTAAATCCAAAAAAGAGTGTGAGAACTACCAGAACTGTAGTCGGTGAACTGCTAGTTTCAAAATCGGAGTGCTACTTCTTTTTGTTTGGTTGTTTCAGGGAACTAGCAGCTCGACAAACTACAGTTTTGATAGTTCCGGTGTTTGTTTATGCTAAAGATGTGGCTCTAAATAAACCGTGTACAACTCCAAGGTTCGTGTGCGAAGAATTGATGGAAGACAGAACACATGAGCGAGGAAGGAATCTGCCAGGAAGATCGTGCGCACGACTGTCCCAAGTCATGCGCACGATCGACTCTAGCATTACATGGGTCAAGAGGTTCGGCCTGTGTTTTCTGACGGGATTCCTTTTACAATTTGAATACGAATGTGTGCCTATAAATAGGAGGGTCTAGGACAAACTTGGTCAATGATACAAGAGAGGAATATCAAGGGTTTAAAGAGTAGCCATCATCAAGGGAGATCAAGAGGAATCCTAGAGAGACTTGAGGGTCTCGAGAAGGGTTCTTCTAGTTCTTTGGGATGAGAAGGTTGCGGAATTTATTCTCTTGTATAGAGGTATCTCTTTGTAGGTGTATGAGGGATTGATGAGAGACAAAAATACTTATACTCGTGTTTTTCCATACTAGTGAATTCATTTATCGTTGTTGCCGGATATCGTGTGTGTGATTGCTTCTGCTTTGTTTTTTTGTTCATCTTTTCGGTGGTGGTGAGCCATCGTCTTCTCCATCGAGGTTCTTCGCTCGTTGTGTTACAATCTCCTTCCGTAGTGTGAGGGCCTCAAATCACAACAGTTTAGTTGTATTGTATTGATGAGAAGTGTCTTTTCTGCCACTTTCGATGTTTGTTTCACATTAATTATTTGAGTCCGGCTATCCCTGAAGTGGCATGTGATATTGTTTTTTAAGTGATGAAAGTTAGTTTGTTTTTCTTCACGCATCATAATTGATTCCTTGGAGCCAAACAACAATGGCATAACCAAACTCATCACATACATACCCATTATTACTTGTAACCAAGAGTAAATATTCTCCATGTTTTTTTTTCTATTATAAGTCAGCCCCATGTCTCAGAAGGCACAGCCTCAAGAGTCTGACACAAGAATGCCTACCAAGTATTTGGGGTGCAACTTGGGTATGGTAGAACCCAAAAAAATCATCAAATTCTAAAACATCTAGAGGCATCAAATACACAATTCAAATTATTGGTTTTAATGGACGGTTGATAAATTTTCTAACATTTGATACCCTTAGAGGTTTTAGAATTTGATGATTTTCTGTGAGGATGATCAACTTGCCATAGAGAGCATGCCCACCAATTTTTATCAAAATTCTAAAACCTCTAGATAGGTTTATCAAAGTTATCTCATATATCTCATATCTCACTAGATTACTACCCTATATATATATAGGGAAATGCTTATATGCGGTCTGCGGTCCGTGCGGTCCGCGTCCGCAGCCGTCCGATGCGGTCTGTGGTACATCTGATGCACGCGATGGGTGCATCGGACGGCTGCGGATGCGGACCGCAGACCGCATTGAAGCATCCCCCTATATATATATATATATATATATATATATATATATATATATATATATATATATATATATATATATATATATATATATATATATATATATATATATATATATATATATATATATATGTCACAGATTCGGACTTAAGAGCTACATCACACTAGCACACCAGTAATTGTTTCTTGTTTGCTAATGTTGATCTAACTATATCAGCATGGATTTCTATAGATCCAAAACGAATAATGAGAAAAATGAATCAACAATAAGCGAACGTGGAAGAAGATTAAACATCCAGCCATAACACGCCGAGATCATAGATCTGAATAGTTTTCATTGATCTTGGTTGAGAAGCCCTGCACGACTCCTTGCAACACACCGATCGAGAGGAAGTAGAGGAAGCCGATCCACGAAGAAGGAGATGTGTTATTTTTGGTTTAGAACTTAGCTGAAGTATGCTTAATGGATGGTAGAGACATCTATTTATATCTAAACCGAGACACCAGCGAAAAATCCTAATACATGAAGTCTAATCCATCTATCGATAGAATTTAGACAAAGGGCCATGGTTTATCACTTAACCACAAGCATATGGACACAACCATTAAAGGCCAACACATAGGGCCATAATGGGCCCTTCTCATGTCACACACGTCCAAAGCAGCGACAAAACCCAACACTCTTCCACTTGACACAATAATCTTAATGGGCAATAAGGAATCAAAACTTTTGTACGTGAATATGATTTTCAAAAGTAAAACAATACACTTATAACCTTATATGGTATCTTTAAGTTTAAATAGGAGATTTCAATTACATGAATCATGAAGGTCGTGTCCTATAAATAGACACTTACTCTATGTATTATAATGTAGTTAATCATTCATGATTAAGAACTTTATGTGACGAATAACTTTATAAGTGAATGCATGTTTCACTCTATGTCATAACTTTATGTCTTATAACTTTAAGTGTGCACATTTAAGACAAAACTTTATTTACTGCTAAAAATAATATTTTTTTAAATATATAATACTTAAAAGTACAATGAGCTAGTAAGACTCATACGATCCACAATCCTTTTGTTGAATGGGTGGAAACCCCTTTGTCATTGGATTGACAACCATAAACTCTATACTAAATATCCTCAATCAGAACCAAACCCTCTGTTTGGTTGTATCAAATAACAATGTACTTATGTCGATGTGATTGCTTCAACTTCCACTCTTGTTGTTATTCGAAAAGAGCACTGCAGCAATATTATCATAGTAGATCCTCAAATATCTGGATATAAAATCTACAATCCTAATTATTATGATATATTTCTTTAGCCAAGATGCATGTGAGGATTTCTCAAAGAAAGCAACAAACTCTGCCTCCATAGTTGATGATATTATAAGGGTATGTTTGATGCTTCTCCAAGATACATCATCACAAGCTAAAAAGAAAACATGAGCCAATGTCAATTTTCTATAGTCAACGCAACCCGCAAAGTCAGAATCAGAGTATTCGACTAACTCCAGATTATCAGAGTGTCTATACATAAGCATATAGTCCTTAGTCCCCTATAGATATCTCATGACCTTCTTGGCACCCTTCTAGTAATCTAAATATGGGTCACTCTGGTACCTTTCTAATATTTCTACTATAAAACTAATGATAGGTCTTGTACAAACCTTCATATACATTAGACTGTCAACCATTGATGCATAGAGAATGTTAGCAATAATCTCTCTTTGAAGAGAATTTCTTGGATATTGGGACAAACTGAATTTATCATCCTTGACTATAGGAAAAATGCTTGCGAACAGTTCTTTATGTTGAATATTATCAGAACTTTGTTAACATAGTTGTTTGAGACAATCCTAATATCCTTCGGTTCCAATATTTTTGGATCTTAATCCCAATAACATAGGATGCCCATCTAGGTCCTTTATATCAAAGCTTTGTGAGAGAAACTATATAACATCCGCTCCAAACACACAAGATATTATCCGCTTTGTCCGTGCCCACATGAGTACTTCCCAGGAGGTTACCTATCATAGTACTACTCTTGCCCGAGCACGCTTAACTACAGAGTTTTTATGAAAACCGAAGTGGTGCATGGTTTTAAAACGCGTCTTATATGTTTAGAAGGGGAAATTATATAAGTAGTTCATGATCCCCTTCTCTTCAGGCCATGTGGGACTAACTTGGTAGTCTTGGACATCTCACCCTATCCATCTTGGCATCACAGCCTTAGGAGTCTTGACTTCTGGTTCTTGACTATTGGATCTTAGTCATCATAATCCACCACCCTTAAGAGTTACACGTCCACATGTAGGGTTAAACCCCCTATTGCGAGGAGAACCGACTCTGTTATCATTTTGTAACATCAGTCCCAAACACACAAAATATTATCCGTTTTGTCCGTGCCCGCACGAGTACTTCCCAGGGGGGTCACCCATCCCAGTACTACTCTCGCCCGAGCACATTTAACTATGGAGTTCTTACGAAATCCATAGCGGCGTATGGTTTTAAAACACGTCTTCTATGTTTAAGAGGGAAAATTATACAAGTATCTCAGGATCTCCTTCTCTCCAGGCCATGTAGGACTAACTCGGTAGTCTTGGATATCTCACCTTATCCATCTTGGCATCATAACCTCAGGAGTCTTGACTCTTGGCTATTGGATCTTAGTCATCACAATCCATCATCCTTAAGGGCTACACGTCGATATGTAGGTTTAAACCCCCTATTGCGAGGAGAATCAGCTCTGTTACCATTTTTTAACATTCGCCCCAAATACACAAGATATTATCCATTTTGCCCGTGCTCGCACGAGTACTTTCCAGGGGGGTCACCCATCCCAGTACTACTCTCTCCCGAGCACTCTTAACTACGGAGTTCTTACAAAATCCGTAGCGGCGCACGGTTTTAAAATATATCTTGTATATTTAAGAGGAAAAATTATATAAGTAGCTCAGGATCTCCTTCTTTTCAGACCATATGGGACTAACTCAGTAGCCTTGGACACCTCACCTCACTTACCTTATCCATTTTGGCATCACAGCCTCAAGATGTCTTGGCTATTTGAATCATTGGTCATCATAATCCACCCCCCTTTAAGGGGTCTACACGTCCAAGTGTAGAGTTAGACCGCCCCATTGCGAGGAGAAAACTGGTTATGATACTATTTTGTAACATCCGTCTCAAACAGACAAGATATTATCTGCTTTGTCCGTGCACGCACGAGTACTTCCCAGAGGTAACTCATCTTAGTACTACTCTTGCCCTGAACACACTTAACTATGGAGTTCTTATTAAAACTACAACGGTGCATAGTTTTAAAACACGTCTTTTATTGTTTAGGAGGGAAAATTATATAAGTAGCTCAGGATCTCCTTCTCTTCAGGCTATATGGGACTAACTCGGTAGTCTTGAACACCTCACCTTATCCATCTTGGCATCACAGCCTCAAGAGTTTGGCTCTTGCTATTGGATCTTGATCATCACAACTACTTCGTCTTATGTAGCATCCCAAGTAATTGCTAGCTAACTCTATATCATCTCTATATATGACTAGAAATATATAGTGGTTTTCTACATACCTTAAGATATATACGTTGATCCACAATATTCTTCACAAAATTAAAAGAAGTAATGCCATTGTGGAACTTTAAATACCAATATGGAGAGGCCTGTTTTAGCCTGTATATTACAAACCAACCAGTTTTTTTGGTCTAAATTGAAACTTCAAGCTGGACCATTATACGTCCTCCTCAAGATCCTCATTTAGGAAAGTTATTTTCATATCCATCTGTTGTAGATCTAGGCTATTAATGAGCTACCAAAGCCATGATTATTCTTAATGAATTATTCTTTAAGAGCGAAGAGAATGTGTTATGATAATTAATGTCGATCCTTTGAGTGAAATATTTTATGATAGTTTTTACCTTATTGTCCTTCGATGTTACCGGATGCATCCATTTTTGGTTTTATAAACCCACTTACAGCTAATAGGTCTGGCTTCTCTTGGTAATACTAGATCATAGACTTGATTATCTACCATCGATTTCATCTCATCCTTCACGATATCCCATTTTGTTGAGTTTATATCTCCACTCATTGCTTGTGAAATTATTTTAGAATCTTGAATTTGTTCAACTGAGTTGTCAGACTACTCTTGCAAGTATTACTTTGTAGTTAGTATAGATTGCAACAATCTTCTTTCCTGAGGACCTTCTAGGTTCTGTCAGTCACACATCTTGTAGTTTCTATTTAACTGTTTCCATCGCAACTTGCTCCTCTTGGGTTAGGAGGTTCCAAAACTAGTTGCTCAAGAATCACCTTTGCCAGTTCATCCTGATGAGTAATCTGTCTATATTTAATTATGAGTACAGTAACTAAAACATGTATTTCCCCAAACACAATTAATTATAAAAAAACGATCCCACTAAAAGTTGTTATCCTCAAGAAAATATTCATTTTCTCGTTTCTATGATCTTAGTAGTGTACGAAGGGACAATAGAACATATAATCCTTGGATTTCGCTACATATTCAATAAAGATTGAAGCCACTAAAAGTCCTAGGATCAAGCTTCTCTCATATGGGTTGTGCACCTTGACCTTAATTGGACAACCTCATATGTACATATGATCTAAACTAAGTTTCCATACATTACATAACTCGAAAGATATTTTGGAAACAACCTTAGATGGAACCATGTTTAGTATATACACAATGGTTTTTTAAGACCTCACTCCATATGTTTAGAGGAAAGAATGAGTTATTGACCATTACTTCTCATCATGTCTATCAAAGTATGGTTCATTCTTTCTGCTACACCATTTTATTATGGTATGCACGGCACCTGTATATTGGGCCACGATGTTATATTCTCCTAGAACATCGTAATATAGATCAGGTCTCTGTATATTATCTATATACCTATCATAGTACTCACCATATTTGTTCGATCTTACAATTTTGACACTTTTATCGAATTGTTTCTATACCTCTGCTTTATAGATTTTAAAAGTATTAAGGACCTCAATATTATAATCTAAGAGGTAGAGATATATGTATCGTGTATGTTCATCAACAAAAGTAACAGAGTATCGTTGATCATTCATACATAATGTACTAAAGGTCCACAAAGGGTCAGTGTACATGATAACCAATTTTTATTATTCCTTGTGGCATCCTCAATGGACTTGTTAATCTGCTTTCCATATATGCAGTCTAAATAAGTTCTAAAATTAGTGAAGTTAAGAGTATTTATGAATCCGTCATTCACTAATCTCTTTAAGGCTCAATGAATAGTATGAGCTAATCTCTTGTGCTATAGTGCCGAAGGACATTTATCCAAAATCATCAGTGAGTATTTAATATAAAAATAGACAATACAAGCCTTCTAACAATGAACCAAAACCAATGCTAACTGAATTTTTAATTATTAAAAAGGGATGGATCTTTAAACTAAAAATTAAAATCCATAAAGTGCTAGTCTTGATATATAAATTAAATTCTTAGAAAAAACTAAGAAGTAGAGAAAAACCTTTTCTAGATTCAAGGTGTATCGTGTCAAGAGAACGAGTTTGTATCCCCCCGCCCCCTTCAACAATTGAGCAATATTATTATATTGAGATATGACTTTTCCCCAGGCCATCAGTTGGTTCCCTTAATCCAAGAAAATCCATGCATAACAGTGGAAACATAAATTATTGAACCAAAATCAATCCACCATAAGCTATTATGAGAATTAACTAAATTAAATTCATAAAACATTAGGGCCATCAGTTTACCTTTTGATCACTGATGGGAAAAAGGTCGGGGCAAAACCCCCAAGATTTTACCTTGGTGAAATTCTGGCGCTCTGGACAAAATTTGCATGGGTTCTCCTATTTTGTGTTCATGGGTTTGACCATTTAAATAGGGATTTTTCGTAGGGTTAGCGACGCGTCATAGTTTTTACGGCAAAAGAGACTATCTTTGTGGTGTTTATTCAAAGAGCATGAGAAACCAAGAGGGATCTGGAGGGATCGAGAGAGGAGGATTGTCTCTTTGAGATCCGATGAAGACGAGGAAGATAGAGGAAGGTTGTTTGTAAGTGCAAAATCTGGCTGACGCCCTATAGTTAGGACCCGCAAGCCCTACCTGGGGCCCACGAGTGCGACGGTGGGACCCACAGCCCTGCCTGGGGTCCACACGTACGACAGTGGGACCCGCAGCCCTTGCCTGGGGCCCACGAGTACAACAGTGGACCCGCAGTCCTTGCTTGGGGCCCACGAGTATAACAGTAGGACCCGCAGTCCTGCCTGGGAGTACGACGGTGGGACCCGCAGCCCTGCCTAGGGCCCACAAGTACTACAGTGGGACTCGCAGCCCCTGCTCGGGGCCCACTTACACTATCTAGGGGTCTGATAAATCCCCCCGGGTATTTACTAGACCCCAGATATTTTTGTAAATATTCCCATAATATTCTCCAGATAAACCAAACCCCTATAAATAGCAGACCCTTTAAATGATTCAAGATCCAAAAACCCAAACCAGAATCCTATTTCCTATTTTTCCAGAGCTCTTCGAGTCTTCTACCTTTCAGACTCCTTCCTTTCTCCACCCTCCGTCTACTTAGAAGAAGCACTCCTTGGACTATCGAGAGTAGTGTGGGTGCAAAAATTGTTACCGGACCGGATCAGAGCGGCATGGGCCCGCGCAACGGCCCAAGTGAGTAAGCCCGCCCAGGGTTCATGGGCCCACTCTACAAGGCTTGCAGATCAAGCCCTCCCCCTTATTGGGCCCGAACAACGGCCCAATAAGGGCCCAGCAAGGAGGCCCAGAACCAGTGCCACGTTCATCAGCGCCACGTCATCACTGCCATATCGGGCACAGGCCTACGCTATAAAGAGGACCCCCAAGGCATCCAGGAAAGGGGTTGGCCATTCAATCAGAGGAGGAGGATCCCAGAGCAAGTGCTAGAGCTCTATTCTCCCCACCTTGTTCTCTTCTAGTTGCTCCGTGCAACTCCCACTGTACGAAGCTTCTCTCGGCCTGTCGAGAGAGAACGCTCAACCCTTTATATTCAAATTATAGTGAAGATCAGGTGGCACCTCTCGCCCGGAGACGTAGGTCGTAAGGCCGAACTCCGTCACCAATCTTGTGTCATCGCTCTTTATTCTCTTTATCTATTCTCCATCTCTTTAACTCTACAAACCATCCACATTCAATCAAGGCTGTGGGGCGGGGTTCCCGATCAAGGCGGCTCGGAAATTTCCCCCCACAAGTAGCTCTATTTAGACTTAGTAAATAGTGGATTCCAAGGTTGCGTCTTACCGCATGGAGACGTAGGCTTCGGTCGAACTCTGTCATCACACCTCGTGTTAACCTTCTCTCTCTCTCTCTCTCTCTCTCTCTCTCTCTCTCTCTCTCTCTCTCTCTCTCTCTCTCTCTATTCTACAGTGCTTGTGTAACAGCCTAGCAAGTTATAGCTCAGCGCTTCGAAGCGCGCCATATCCCGAATGGTAAAACCTTCAATCGACTATTAGAGGGGGATTATGTACGACGGCCGAAATCCTCTCCCACAGTTTGGCGTCGTCTGTGGGGATCTAACTCTTATCTACTTGTGACCTTCAGGCTTCCCAGCTCCTTCAGTTAAACGAGTAGCTATCGATTGCCGAGCAATCCGTCTATTGCTATCGCTACACCTAAATAGCGAAGACACAACCAGTGGACCAAATGGAAGGAAGTATGCATCCCGATGTCCAGCATCCGACGACTCGCTCAATAAGTCGTCGGTTGATAATAGGGTCAACACCCTGAGCAGCCAACCCTGCTGTTGATTCAAGGAGTCGCCAATCAGTTTATCACGCCATTCAGGCTCAACCTCGACAGTCTCCTCAATTTGTTGATCCAACTCTTCAGTGCAAGGGAAAGTGCACGCCTCACTCCCATCGTCGATCCTCATGCAACATACCGAATCACAATCAAGGACTTTCAACTCTCACTCTCATGAAGCAGAATGTCGCTCTCATAGTTGAGAGGTATTCCCTCCGACAGGTTGTCGTCGAAGCTAGAGCTAACCTTTCTCGGTCAACCACCAACATCAAGTGACGGAGCAAACATCCATTGGCCGCCTAACCCATCCCCCGCTCCTTCCAGACGGTCCATCGTCAACACCTCCCGACGATCCCTCGAGTCCTCTCCGAGGGAACCGTCGCTTCTCCCTCCTAGATAGACAGCCTAGGAGCGTCTTGACGAGTCAACTCGTCATCCTGAGCCTCTCGGTTCTGAATCATCCTCCACCCCTGCAGTCAGATGGAGGTCCACAATGGAGGACATCGCCCTAAAACTTGACCGGATGCCAATTACAACCGAGCTCTGGTGGAGCATCACCAAGAAGGAAGAACTTTTGAGTCTCATTTTCCTCCTCGACCTTCAAAACGCCTCCCCGACCTGCGGAGGCGATCGAAGGAATTGACGATGCCTCAGAAGGGGCCGCTTCATTGACAAATTCTCCAGGCCCAATTTTCTCGAGACTAGAAGGCCATCACTCTCCCCAAATTCAACTGCCTGACTGAGATCCGACGCTGCACATCCTCGCCTACAAGCAGGCATTGACATCGCACAACCACAACAACTAGGTTCTATGTCGCACCTTCGCTGGCAGACATGTCGCTAGACTGGTATCACAACCTCCCTACGGCCTCCGTAAGTCTGTTCGGGACATGGCAGATCTCTTTATCCAACATTATCGGCTGAATCTCAAACAGAAGAAGAAGATGGACTCCCTTTACCGACTACGGATGGGCTCGGATGAAACCCTCCAAGAGTTCACTCGAAGGTTCCGAGAACGAGCACGCAGCGCTCTCCGGACGTCACCTCGATGACGAGGCGATCATGCTGGCGTTCCAGAACGCCCTATGCTACGATCTCCATAGCTACAATGACCTCATCCGCAACCTTCTTGCCTCCCTCAAAACACTCTTCGATCGCATCCAATGGGAGATCAAGGTTGAGGATGATCAGGTCACTTGCAAGAGTCATGACCTCAAGAAGCACTCTTTAAATAAAGAACCAACGAGACCAGCAGCTCAAGCTCATAACACTCAAGCTAAAGAAGATAGAGCCTCCACGAGGCCAAGGTGGGCAGATGATAGACCCCACAAAGCCTCGAAGGACCACGTTTACTAACTGGAACTTGCCTATCGACATCATCATTGAGCAGATCCAGCATAAGAACTATCTTAGGAGCCCAACCCTCTTCAACCTGGCACCAAGCAAACAACGGACAAGTCGGTCTACTGCAACTTCCACTGGTGCCATGGCCACCCCAACCGTCCAATGCTTAAGCCTAAAATTCCACCTAGAGAATCTCCTAAAGGCTAGCCACCTCCAGGAGTTCAAAGCAAAAGCCGGTAGAATATACGATTCACTTCCTTCTCCTCCCCCTCCTCAGAGGGATAAAGAAATATGTTGAATCCGCACGGTTGTGCGTCAATCGACCCCCAACGTTGTCTCAACAGAAGGACAATGACTCCTGAGAGCGTTGGAATGCAGCGGCACCTCAAAAGACTCTATCAGTGAATGTAATATCTTCCAAGTTATCAATAAAATGGCAACCGCTTCAAGTTCTATGAGAGACTATCAAATTCAATTTCAAAGTCTACTCAACGCCACAGTTAGTCCGGTTCGCATTGTGACACGGCCGGCTAATTTACAACGGTACAAAGCTATGTGACCCCGACATAGGTTCGATTGAAATGGCGCTTCGCCTAAGTCCAACCTATATAAAGACACTACGATGAGTACTCCGAATCATTGGC
Source organism: Chamaelirium japonicum (assembly GCA_947650365.1). NCBI lineage: Eukaryota > Viridiplantae > Streptophyta > Magnoliopsida > Liliales > Melanthiaceae > Chamaelirium > Chamaelirium japonicum. The sequence goes on from CANTAL010000316.1 coordinate 22,895, forward strand.
GTTGAACATGCTCCCATTGTCATGTAAGGGCACATGCACTGTGCCTCACCACAGTTAGTCCGGTTCGCGTTGCGACACGGTCGGCTAACCTGCAACGGTACAAACCTACATGACCCCGATGTAGGTTTGACTAAAACGGTGCTTTGCCTAAGTCCAACCGATACAAAGGGCACTACATTGAGTACTCTAAATCACTAACATTGTATATGCTCTCATTGTCATGTAAGAGCACATGTCACTAGTGCCTCACCTCAGTTAGTCTGGTTCGCGTTGCGACACGGGCCGGCTAACCTACAATGGTACAAAGCTACGTGACCCTGGCGTAGGTTTGACTGAAACGGCACTCCGCCTAAGTCCAACCGATACAAAGGCACTATGTTGAGTGCTCCGAGAATCATTGGCGTCGCACATGCTCTCATTGTCACGTAAGGGCACATGCACTAGTGCCTCGCCACAGTTAGTCCAGTTCGTGTTGTGACACGGCCGACTAACCTGCAACGGTACAAAGCTACGTGACCCCGACGTAGATTCGACTGAAATGGTGCTTTTCCTAAGTCCAATCGATACAAAGGCACTATGCTGAGTACTCTCAATCATTGGCGTCGCACATACTTTTCATGGTCCGTAAGGACACATGCACTAGTGCCTCATCACAGTTAGTTTGATTCGCGTTACGACACGACCGACTAGCCTGCAATAGTTCAGAGCTACGCGTACCGATGTAAGTTCGACCGAAACAGCGCTTTGCCTAAGTCCAACCGATACAATGGTGCCATGCTAAGTACTTCCGAACTCTAACCATCGATCAACAAGACCAAGGCCCTGCCCCTTGGCATTCGAAGACAAACCCGAGACGGCAACATCGTCTCAACCCAAGGGTGATAGCCTTAGCAGTCAAAAGGAAAGCCCAAGGTAGGCTCCACCGCCTTGGCAACAAACAAAGCCTGAGACGGCCGACACCATCTCAGCCCAAGGTAATAGCCTTGGCATTCGAAAGCAAAGCCCCGAGGTAGGCTCCACCCGCCTCAGCAACCGACAAAGCTCGAGACGGCGACACCATCTCGGCCCAAGGTGACAACCTTGGCATTCGAAAGCAAAGCCCGGGGCAGGCTCCGCCGCCTCAGCAACAGACAAAGCCCGAGACGTCGAACCGTCCTCAGCCCGAGACGACTTCCACCTCGGCATTCGAAGACAAAATTCGAGGCAGGCTTCACCACCTTGGCACCTGACGATATCTGAGACATCGACATCGTCTCGGCCCAAGGTGACCACCTTAGCAGTCAAAAGTAAAGCCCGATGCAGGCTCCCCCACCTCGGCAAATAGAGAAAGCTCGAGACAGCGACACCGTCTCGGCCCAAGGTGATAGCCTTGACATTCGAAAGCAAAGCTCGAGGCAGGCTCCACCGCCTTGGGCAACAAACAAAGCACGAGACGGTGACACCATCTCGGCCCAAGGTAACATCCATGGCATTCGAAAGCAAAGCCCGAGGCAAGCTCCGTCGCCCTTGGCAAACAGACGAAGCCCAATGCGTTGACATCATCTCAGCCCGAGGCGACTTTTTGCCTCGGCATTCGAAGACAAAGTACAAGCAAGCTTCACCACCTCGGCACCTGACGAAAGCCCGAGACGTTGACACCATCTTAGCCCGAGGCGACCTCCGCCTCAGAATTTTAAGACAAAGCCTGAGGCTGGCTTCACCACTCTCGATACCTGAAGAAGCCCGAGACTTCAGCACCGTCTTGGCCCGAGACAACACCTGCCTCGGAATTCGAAGACAAAATCCGAGGCAGGCTTCGACGCCTCAACACCTAACAGAACCCAAGACGTCAGCACCGTCTCGGTCCGAGGCAACCTCTGCCTCGGCATTCAAAGACAAAATCCGATGCAGGCTTCAACACCTCGGCACCTGAACGAAACCTGAGACGTTAGAATCGTCTCGGCCCGATGGTAACCTCTGCCTCGGCATTCGAAGACAAAGTCCGAGGTAGGCTTCACTGCCTCGGCACCTGACGAAGCCCAAGACGTTGACACTGCCCTCGACCCAAGGCAGCCTTTGCCTCGGCATTCAATAAGATCAAAGCCACTGCTTCGGCATTTGAAAACGAAGCTCGAGGCCCTAGCCTCGTCATTTGTCAACAAATCTCAAAACCTCTGCTCGACATTTGAAGACAAAGCGCCAAGGATCTGCCCTCGGCATTCATTAACAAAGCTCAAACCTCTGCTTCGGTATTCGAAGACGGAGTCCGAGGCCTTGTCCTTGGCACTAGAAGACAACCCCCCTCAAAGCCTGCTTAGGCATGTAGCCACCCCAACCGACCCGAGGGCCTTTGCATCACCTTGACTATCAATAAGCTTAAGGGCCCGGAAAACTAAGTCCGTTGTCGCTGGTTTCGTCTAATTCCGACACTAGATGGCGAAACGGTGCATGCAGGCCCGACATCCTCACTCGAGCTTCAACCGCTTGGAATTAGGATCGAGATTAGGGATGTCGGGTTTTGAGTCTACATAAAAACCGACCCCCCCTTGGCTACTTACTTCAAAAACCGACCCCCTGGCTCCATGCACCACAACCGACCCCCTGGCTCCATGCACCACAACCGACCCCCCCTGGCCCATGTGCATAAAAAACCGACGGCCCTTGTGCACAGAAACCGATCCCTCTAGCCCTTGTACACAGAAACCTGACCCCCCCACCCCCCCAGGTGGCCTTGAGTCTACCTCGGGCGCCAAACAAGGCCTGGCACCCAACCCACCCTGGCCTTGTGCTGCCTATGCACTTCAAAAACCGACCCCCCCTTCCCCTTGCATTGTGCACAAAAAACTGACCCCCTGGCCTTGCGCACAGAAACCGACCCCCCCTGGCCTTGTGCACAAAAACCGACCTCCCCTGGACCTTGTGCACGAAAACTGACCCCCCCTGGCCTTGTGCACAAAAACCGACCCCCCCCCCCCCCAAGTTTTTTGCCCGAAACACCCTGCCCACCCCTACCCAACCCACCCCTTACCCGACAAACTACTTGCGGCGGGTTTCATCTATGAACGCACACATGCCTATCTGGGAGGGGGCTAATTGCGATCCCAGTTAACCAGGTTACCACCTGCCCTAACTAGGAGGGAGTAAAACACACACCCAATCGTCGGCCCCTCGCGCAACGGGATGGCAGAGACAGACGATGGTCGGGCCCCGGACAGGGGGTCGGCAGACACACACGACCGTCGGCCACGCGCAGCAGGTCGGCAGGCAAATGATGGTCGGCCTCGCTCAACGGGTCGATAGACGTGTACCCTTTAGTGCACACCCGGCCAACCCCTGGCAGAGGGTTGGTAAGCACAACCGTCAGCCCCCGGACAATGGGTCAGCAGACAAACGATGATCGGCCCCGGACAACGAGTTGGCAGACAGACAACGGTCGGTCCCAGATAGGGGGTCGGCAGACAAACGACCGTCGGCCCAGACAACGGGTTGACAAGCAGACGGCAGTCGGCTCCGGACAGGGGGTCGGCAGACAAACGATCGTCAGCCCTCATAGCGGGTTGGCAGACGCAACGGTCGGCCCCAGACAGTGGTAGACAGACGATGGTTGGCCCCGCGCAGCGGGTTTGCGAACACACAACGGTCGACCCCCGGATAGAGAGTCAGCAGACAAGCAACCAGTTTCTACACCAGGAAGTCCAAGTCCAACTAGATTTGCACTTATCTAGCTTGCTGAGGGGATAACTGTGGGTGTAAAATCTGGCAAAACGCCCTACAATGGGACCCGCAGCCCTGCTTGGGGACCACGAATACGACGATGGGACTCGCAGGCCGCAGCCCTGTCTGGTGCCCACATGTATGACAGTGGGACCCAGCAAACCTGCTTGGGGGCCCACTAGTACGATAGTGGGGACCCACAGCACCCTGCTTGGGCCCCCACGAGTACAAACGGTGGGACGCGCAACTCTGCCTGGGACCCATAAGTACGACAGTGGGACCCACAGCCCTGCTTGGGGCCCCACTTATACTATTTAGGGTATGGTAAATCCCCCCGGGTATTTACCAGACCCCGGATATTTCTGGAAATATTCCCTAGATATAGCAAACCCTATATATAGCAGACCATGTAAATGATTCAAGATCCAAAAACCCAAACCAAAAATCATATTTCCTGTTTTCTAGAGCTCTTCAAGTCTCCTGGCTTTCAGACTCTTCCCTTTCTCCACCTCCGTTTTCTTAGAAGAAGCACTCATTCGGCCTGTCGAGAGTAGCTCTATTTTAGACTCAGTAATAGTGGATTCCAAGGTTGTGTCTTACCACGGCCAAACTCCGTCATCACACCCTCCGTTGTTAACCTCTCTCTCTCTCTCTCTCTATCTCTCTCTCATCTCTCTCTCTCTCTCTCTCTCTCTCTCTCTCTCTCTCTCTCTCTCTCTTGACACCCATCTTTTCCGACGGGCAGCGACGAAATTTCTGTCCGTCGCTATAAATATTTACCAACACGCGATCTAGTGT
>CANTAL010000316.1:27885-214582 GCA_947650365.1 Chamaelirium japonicum
AATTAAATCCGAATTCTGAAATTCTGATTTTTAAAAATTCCCAAAAAATCGGATTGGAATTGGAAGGGTGCTGAGTATTCCGAAATTCCGATTTTAGATCCGAAATTTTCGAAAAAATTCGATCCGAAAAAATCCAAATTTTTTTGATGTTTTATTCCGACCTGACTCGACCCAAACCCTTCCGAAGCAGCAAGTGTTATGCATTATCGGTCTTTGGGCAAAGCCACCAAAGCTATTGTTTGGGCCTCATCCAAGGGCAGGGCACCATATATATATTTTTTTACTTAAAATGGGTCCAACTAAACACCAACAAGCAATAGCTCGCGATGCACCACATATATAAAAAACTGTCAAAATTGGAGAATTCTGAAAATTTCGGAAAAATTTCGAAAATGTAACATTCCAAAAAATTCCAAAAATTCCGATAATTCCGAAAATTTTGAATCAGAATTGAATTTTGAAATTCTGAAATTTCGGAATCGAAATACCATTTGGGATTTGAAAAATTTTTAGAAAATTTTCGAACACCACTATTCCGATCGATCCATCCAAAAATCAGCCCTACCTAAGAGAGTGTAGGAAAACTTCCAAGTGGGTCAATGTGCATTCACGTAAGGATTAGTCCTAGCCTGAAGTGGATCCATTGCCCGAAAGGTTTCGGGACACCCGCTGATTTCCGAAAAAAAAAATGGCCACTAAGAAAAGAGAAATTGCTATTGAACATTGGATGTTGGGAACATTCTGGCATGGTACCAAAGCATAGCCACCCACCCCACCCGGTCAATCTCCCCCACCCAGACCGGCGGGCATCGACACGGCTGTGAGCGAGAGAGACGTCAGGATGTTGCCAACATCTCGATGTTGGAATGACACTGCTAGATCGAGGACAAGCGTGCCCATCGACAACTTAGGGAGTCGTCCTCATCGAAGCACCTGTCTGTCGAAAAGGAAAAGGCCAATCCCAATTCAGTAACCATGAGCATAACCATCAAGCCATGTCCCATCTACTTGGGGTCAGCTGCCATCCCTATCCAGTGCTTCATTCATTGTGAGCCGTGATGGAAGATCTTTCAAGCGCCTGCCAAGGAAGTCAAGGGAGAATAGCAAAAGCGTGATGTCTATATCACAAATGTAGGTGAAGGCTGAGTTTTGAGTTAGTCTATGTGCATTGCATCTTCATATGCATTTAAGGGTGAGGCTAAATACAGCCCACAAAGTATCTTAGGCAACCGATGGAGGTCGAAAACATCTGCAAAACCTTCAACCATGAAGAGGCCGGCCGAATGTTTTATAGATGCATTCGGCCTTAAATTGTTGAATAGTGCAATTTTTAGGATGAGAAGGAGGTGGAAGAAGAAGGGGAGGAAAAAGGAGGAGGTCGAGAAGGGAAAGAGGAGGAAGAAAGGAGGGGGATGTGTGATGCTTTAACCTTAATTTTGGTGGATGGAATCTATGTTTTAGAAGCTAAGATTGTGGATACGGTTTTAGAAAGAGCCGTGGATAGGATCTATGAGGAGCTCACAGGTTAGGTGATCGCTGAAGAGTCGGAGTCTAATTTCAAAAAAGGGCAGTGTGTCCTTTGAAGGTTGCTGAGGAAGTTGATAGTAGTGAGTCGGAGGAGTGGCTGGTAGACCTGTTGATGGACAGGATTTTGATCCGAATCCAATCTACTAAGTCAAATATGGATATGTCCTTTTGATCCGATAATGGTTCGAATCCTATAACCGTTTACTTAACAAATCAGATATGGATTTAGACTGATCCGATCCGTTAAGAACCCGACAACCTTATACGACAAACTAAATATAATATATTTTAACCATTATTAGATTAGATTACTTTAGATCTAAGGCCGTAAGGGTTAATAAAAAAAAATTCTCATGGTCTCCCGATCGAGACTTAGATTTTATCCTGGTCCTTCTAAGTCCTAAGTTCGGAATCAGCTGTTCTTCTGTGGATTCGATGCTCAACGATATCACAACCATCTGATGTACTCTTGTCCACAATATGAATTCTGATCCGAATCCAATCTGATCCGTACTGAAATGAATATAGATTAAGTTTTTTGATCCGATGATCTGATAACGATCCAAATCCGATAACCCGTTTACTTAAAGGATTGGATTTGGATATAGCCTAATCCGATCCAAATCTGATCCGTTGACAGGTCTAGTGGCTGGAGGGGGATCCTGACCCCGATGTTGTTGATTCAGGTGTGAAGGGGAAGAATTTCTCCCCTTTCACTGATCTTCCCAAAGTATCGACAATTCCAAACACAACATACCTTGCGAAACTTGTGAGCCTTGCCTAGGAGAAGAAACCAAAACCAAAGATGTAGAAGGCTCACTCTTGACCTCAAAGATCATGTAAGAGCATCTCCAAGAGCTCTTATGCCTCATTGATCTTTGTTTTGTTGCTTGTCCTTTTTTTTGGGGGGTTTTAGTGTGTTGTCTTATGGGCTACTTGTTGGGAGGCATATATTGAGCCAGTGTTTAGAGATTAATTTGTATGGAGATAGGGGCGGACCTACGTTGGGCCCAAGGGGGGACTTAAGCCCCCCCACCCCACTTTGGGAAAAAAAATCAAGGACAAATTACACTTTGCCCCTTGAACTTTAATTAGCTCAAAAACACTTAACCCTACCCTGTAGTTTATTTTGTTCCAAATCGCTCCCTAAAGTTTGTAAGGTTAGCACAATAGCCCCTTTTGTCAACTACTTGATTTCCTCATTTGGCAATTTTTATATGATTGAAACTGAATTGAAGGGGGGCAAAATGTAGTTTTTTAACTATAGGGGGCTTAAATGTTTTTGAGCTAGACTTTAGGGGGGCAAAGTTTAATTTATCCAAAAAACAATGCTAGCTAATTTTTGGTTGTCAACTTTACATGGAGGTGCCCACTTGAAGCTGCGCATTTGCTGAATGTAAATCAATACTGACATTTGAAACGAGCATCGCTATTAGAACAAACTGATTATTGATATTTGAACAAATTGAGGGACAAACGGTGGTACAACTCCACGAGTATGTCTAATATATATTCAATAAGGGACGCCACCAGGCCCACCACCACCTGCTGCCACCTTGCCGATCGCCAGCCCTCGCCAGCCAAGCCCATCACCATGTCGTCGGTCACCACCCCACCGCCCCATAGGCCACCCGTCACCACCGGCCACCACCCCCATCGACCACTGCCCCGTCGGCCACCACTCGTTGCTGCCGCCTGTATTGGCGACCCATGGCTGGCCCCCATCATTTGCTGGCCACCGACGCCTACCACTGGCTGGTCGAGGCCCCCCACCGTTAGCCACCACCTGCACACGTGGCATCCCCCCGTAGAGTTCATCCCATGGCCCATAGTGAATGAGAATCGAGTGGGAATCATGGCATGTTTACATGTTTTTGAGGGTATGTATGAAATTCCAAAAAAAATAAGGATCGGGTCTATTATTCACAACCCGCGCAACCCAATTGAGTTGGCTAGTTATAGCTCCAAATTTTTGAAGGACTATGAAAGCCGAAATTCATCTCCACTCGAGGCAAAATCCTAACAAGCCTTTTGCTGCACGATCAAATGAAGGATACATTGTCATGCCGCTGGCTGAAGCCTCTGACTGCAGTTACTTTTTAATAATTATGCCCATTATGAGAAAAAATCCTAGGTCCGCCATTGTTTAGAGCCTGTTGCTTGCTCATCCCGAGTTGGGTTGCAGTTTGCGACTTGAATATAGACAGCGATAGTGGGTGTGGGTTGCCCATAGCATAAGGTCAGGGAGTTTTTTTTTTAAATTTAGCCTCGCCATATAGCTAAAGCAAGACCAAAGAAGATAAAAAATATATCGAAGAACAAAGCAACATGTGGTTGAAAAGTTCATTTCTTACCATAAATTAGCAAAGGTTGCACAAAAATTATTATCATCAAGGCCGGTGGCTTACTATGAAAGACACTTATTGTCTTACATTCTTACGTGACCTAGGTATTCCGAGCTCTTGTTTATGGTTCCGTTTAGACCATTCAATGGACCGGATCTTGATCCGAATCTGATTCGTTAAGTCGGATATGGATCGATTTTTTGATCCGATAATCCGATAACAACCCAAATCCGATAGCTATTTATTTAACAAATCGAATATGGATTTAGGCCAATCCGATCCGTTAAGAACTCGATCTGACAAACTATTAAAATAATATAAGGTTTTTCATAAATAAACCCCTATCATCTTCTCTATTTATGTATAAACCCCTATATAGTCAATATTTACATATAAACCCCTTAAATCATCCAATATTTACATTCGACCCCTATAGTTAGTTGGTATCCAAAATAAAAGAATATTTCCAAAATATTCCTTCATTATGCAGTTATTTTATTAATCCAAAGGGGAATAAACAAATTACCCATGGTTTTAATTATTTAAATTGACATATCTTTATTTAACACAGACTTAATCCAAAACAAACACAGGCATAACCCAAATCTAACTTGGACCTAATCCGAAGAATTCTCTCGTTGGAGGGGTATTTACAGAGTTTAGATAAAAATTTTACGGATGGCATCAAAAATATTCCCTCGTTTTGGATGTCAGCTAACATAGGGGTCATTATGTAATATTTGAATGAATTGCGGGTTTATATAAATAATACTTTGATAGGGGTTTATATGTAAATAGAGAAGGTTATGGGGGTTGATTTGTAAAAAACCCAATAATATATTATATTTATCCATTTTTAGATTAGATTAATTCAGATCTAAGTTGCTAAGGGTTAATATAAAAAAGATTCTCATGGTCCCCCGATTGAGACTCAGTTTTTATCTTGGCTCTTTCGAGTCCCAAGTTCTGAATTGACTGTTCTTATGTGGATTCGACGCTTGTACTCCTATCCATGATTCGGATTTTTATTCGAATCTGATCCGTAGTTAAACGGATATGGATTGGGTTTTTAGATTCGATGATCCGATAATGGTCAGAATCCGATAACCCGTTTACTTAACGGATCGGATATGGATATAGCCTAATTCGATCCTTTGACAGGTCTAGTTGCATTCATCAATTCCCCATCCTTCCCCACCCGATACGAGAGTTCCTTCTTCCCGGGCACCGCATTGAGTTCTCAGTGATCTCCTCCCTTCGAGCCACCCAGGCCAACTGAGCCGCTACTCTCTTATCAAGCCATTGCACTCCACTTCTGCAAACAAATGACCAAGCACCACAGCCCATTAGTTCCCCAATCCCGATTCGCAAGTTTTGAAGCGACTGGCACAGACAAAGCAACACCTAACACCGCGAGGACGGCGGCCGAACGCTTCATCTCTAGGGATGGCAATGGGTCGGGTTTGGGGCGGGTCAGTCCTATTCCGAACCCGTTCCATTATATTTTATCCTGTCCCATACCTGTCCCAAACCTGCATCGGGTTTTAAGGGTAATTTCCAAATCCGTCCCAATTAGCATTGGAAAATCCCGTGCCCGTCCTGCCTCGACCCGTTTATAAACACTACATATTTAACTTCTTGGGCCCACCTAATCGCAGCTCTACATAGCAAATGTTCCCCTATATTCCGATCACACAGTTATAAGCACAAGTCAACTTATTATATGATCTTGATAAGTTATATAACCGGGTCGGATCGTGACGGTTGGAGTAAAATCGAGACCTGATCCAAACCCGACTGGGTTTCAAATTGATATCCCTAACCCGCTCCAAACCCGTTTTTGAGCATCCCAAACCCGTCCAATAGGGTCGGATCTGGTCGGGTAACCCGATAAACCCAAATAATTGTCATCCGTATTCATCTCCAGCCAGGTTACCTTCCCCAGTTGCTCACAGGATAGTTGGCTTTCTAATAATCTGGTTAAGGGTCTAGGCCGAACACTACCTTATCTCCGAGAGGAATTCTCTAAAAAAAAAAAATAGCGGCTTGGGCCTTTAATGGGTCGTCACGATATCTCAAACGTCTTCACGCAGCAATCAAGGGCTAGTGGGCTACACGTACCTCTGCAGTATGTTTGGGCCCAAGCCCAACAGTCTCTGTCAACATCAAGTTCTCACCATTCCTCCTTCACCTTAGCAATGGCTGCGTCTATCTCGAAGGCCTTGAAATCTCATCAATCCTTTTCTTCTCCTTCCTATGCTTCATCATCCATAGCTGCATGGTTTTGGCCAATTCCAAAATCGCACTACAACACCGAACCGCCAGACCCGCTTCGGAAGGGTGCTCCCCTTGATAGTGCCCTTGTCACACGTGTCCTGTGTAAGGGGGGGTGTTGAGATGGTCATACCTCACACGGGTTAGTCCCTCATCGGTAATGGGAACGGATGATGTGCAGTTTATATAGTAGCCTTGAACCTCCTCTTAGATAGAGATGGTAGCGGTGCGGTTTTGGTTTGGCAAAATTTAAAACCGTCGTGGTACGGTTTCAGTTTTCGGTTTCGGTATAGCGGTGTGGTTTTGGTTTTGACTAAAATCGCATAAAACCGCACCATTTAGGTCATTATAGTGATAAACTGCGGTGCACTGCACCGCATGATATGGTTTCAGTTTTACATAACGGTACACCGTCGCAGTGTGGTGTGGCTTCTGTGTGGCGATTCGGTGTTGCGGTGCGGTTTCAGTTTTACCCGAAACCGTACTGTTGCCATCTCTACTCTTAGAGTATCTCCAACGATAGCCTTTATTTTTCCATTGCCAAATGAGAACTTTATGAGAATATTTTAAAATGGAGGCCCTCTATTTTGGTTGGCCTCCAGCCATGGCCTCTAAAATAAAGATCCATCATTTTAAAAATAACATTTAATAATTTTAAATTAGTTTTAAAAATAATAGATATTAGTCACTTTTCAAAGATCTCCATGAGAGCTTTCCATCGACACCAAATTTGCTAAAAACGGATTAATGGATTAATAAATATACTTAGTTAATATATTAATGTATAAATTTTATAAAGGATGTAATTGTCATTATATTTAATGTTTGTGGGTTTTGGAAGGTTACTTTGAGATTTTTGGGGCATGATTGAAATAGGAGCCGGATCCTGTTATTTGATTCACAAAACCGGTATTTATAGAGGCCAAAGCACCTCCCTGCATTTTTACAGGGAGGAATATCATGTGATTGGAAATCCCCATCAGTCATATATGATAATATGGTGGACGGTTGGAGATGCCCTTATAAATCGGTAGCTTATCGTAGAGGGATTTCAGATGCGGTAATGCATAGCCTTGTCATAGTGGAATTTCAGATGTTATTTTGTTCTTTGGTGTGTTTGGCTCTTGGTTTAATTACACTTTGAAGGCAAACCCCCTGAAGTTTAGCTGAATATCACTTAACCCCCTTCCAATTTTTTTTTTTGAGAACCCCTTCTAGAGGAGGGAGGGTTAGGCAGACGCCGACCAATTATAATAAAAAAACAATCAGAAGCTAACCGATTATAAAGATCACTCGCCTCAGAAGACAGAGAGTTTAACCAAGGTACAATCCAAATCTTAAAAGTCGAAATCACTGACCAACGAATATCCTCAGCCGTGGACGTTTTACTACTGAAAATGAGCCTGGTCCATTCTAGCCGAAAGACCCAAATGATACTCATCCCCAAAATATCTTAAGTAACCCCCTTCACCATTTGTAATGAACAATAGAATTCTTGAGTAAATTCTAGTGGGTAAATTACATTTTTGCCCCCTGAAGTTTAGCTAAAAAATACTTAACCCCTCTTAGTTAATTTGTTCCAAATCACTCTCTAAAGTTTGAAATGTTAGCACAATACCCTCTTTTATCAACTACCTAATTTCCTCATTTGGTAATTTTATCTGATCAAAACCAAATTGGAGGGAGCAAACTGTAGGAGTTAAGTGTTTTTGAGCTAAACTTCAAAGGGGCAAAGTGTACTTTACTCAATTTTTAATCCATTTCTATTATTTTCTCTCTTAAAACTACGCAATTAGACCGTAAATGCACATGAAACAGCGAGATTATGCCCATCGTGAGTGGTCTATATGATAGCGCATTGTGCAGAACGATCAATGGCTACTTGATATGGATACGGTGCAATGGGTCAGGTCGGGTCGGGTTTGGGTCAGGTTGAGACATAGGTATAAGGGTAAAACATCTAACCCGAACCCGACCCGTTTAATAAACGGGTCAAAAACTTAAACCCAAACCCGACCCGTCTAATAAACGGGTTGACCTGACCCGACCCGACCCGTTCAACCCGTTACTAAATGGGTCGGGTCGGGTTGGGTCAACATAACCCATGTAAACCTATTGGCTTGGGTCATGACAGGTCGGGTTGGTTTGGGTCGGGTCGGGTCGGGTCTGGTTGACACGACCCATTTGGTAAACGGGTCAAGTCGGGTCATAAGTACAAACCCGAACCTGACCTATTAAATAAGCGGGTCAATCAGGTCGACCCGTTTATTACCCGAACCTGTTTAGGCCAAACCCAAACTAACTTCGGGTCGGGTTGGTGGGTTGGGTCAAGGAATGCCACCCCTAATGGATACCCACAAGAAATATTTAAATTGGCCATAGCATAGTTACTATAGTTAGGAAAATTCTATGGTACCCACTTCAATACCGTACCGAAATTCATAGGGATCATCCGATGGTCCTATGGTGGATCTTACGCATCCCCTAGGTTCATCACATGGCCCCTAAAATAATGCTCCCACCATCAGGATGCATGGAAAATGAGACTGATCGTGGGGTGGGGTGGGGTTGGGTTCAGTATAGTACTGAATTTTTTAATTCGGTACCGTAGTGGAACCCTTATAGCTTGTGACAAAAAATTCTGACCAAGAATGATTCATTATGAATAATAAGTCATATTTTTTTTGGGTACATTTAGATGGGTGGATCATGACATCATGATCCTAAGGCCCTCATACACAAGGACCGAAATAGGAGGGGGTGTATCATTCACCCAGTAACCCTCAACCCCGGATACCCGGGCTTCGAAAGCCAACCAGTGGGCTATCCTATTGGCCACTCTTGGAATCCACTGCACCGTAACCCCTGACAGCCTATCCCAAAGCCGCATACAGGCCATGAACACTCATCTCTACTGAATGGTAATTCTTCCAAAAAAATCCAAAACTTTTCATTTTTAAAATTCAACATATGTGGGGGGATCTCATAGGTTTTTCAATTTTGAAATGTGAAGGGGTATGGACGATTTCGCATAACATATTTATCTTTGTTCCATTGGATTTATTATTTTAAAAGTTTTCTATTTGTGGGGGACTTTATTGTAGAAAGAGGAGTTTCAAACTATATGAGCATTGTGCACTGGGCACAGTTCACCTACCTATAGGCTTAGCATCACTTCATATGCACATAAGAGCCAATAGGTATTTTAACCCTTTCCTCTTCCTTGACCTGCAGGGTTGCGGGTACAGGCACAGATTCGCGTGCTCGCTGGGCCGTGCACGTGGCGATCTTGGCTCAAACACGAGTCGTGCCCACCGACCTCTCGGGTAGTCTCTGTGTAGCGTACTGTATAATCATCTCTAATCTTTTTCTTGGGAGCCTAGTTAATAAACCGGTTGGGATCCATGCCAAACCCCCCTCACCTCGAGGGTTCTAAAAAAAAAAGTGCGGGTCGGAATTGGTTTGAGCTACGCTGGGTGTGCGTTCGCTAGGTCATCCTGGTTTATTTTTGCTTCAGACCAGGACGAACTGGTGCATCGGTTTTGGCCCGAGCCTTCGCAGGCTAGGAGGAGCGTATGCATCGGTTCACAAGCTAACAGGTGCATGTACGTTAGAGGGCCCTGGATAGTCCGGCAACTACAAGTATAAGAAACCTAGAGGGGGGTCAATAAGTTATATGAACTAATGCATAACTTAAAAATAACCAATTTCGCAATTTCAAATTTCACTATAGCTACTATAACAAAAAAAATTTGTGGCAAGAATATACTTTCGTCTCCAAAAAGAGTCAATTCGTCATCAACAAGAGTATCTATTGGCTAGGTGACACCGTGCATGTTACGGTTGCCACATTGATTTCACTGTAGCAAGAGTATACATTCATCTCCATAAAAGAGTATCCATTTGGCTAATTGATACTTTTGCTATAGTGAAATCACTATAGCTGCTACAGTGAAATCACTATAGCAACTATAGTGAAATTCGCTAAATTGATACTCTTACCAAATCGAATTCATGATACTCTTGCTATAAGGAAATCACTATAGCAACCGTTACATGCACTGTGTCAACCAACGAATGGATACTTTTGCTGGAGATGAATGGATACCCTTTCTGTAGCACGTGAAGGGGTAAATAAGGACGAAGGACTTGCTGTAGCACACAATGTTTAGGAGAGACTTGGTGCAATATTGAAACATTGTCTGTCCTTTAGCAAATATAGCATCTGCGAAAAGGACTTAAGGCGAAGTATCCCAAATTTTAAGGGTAAATTACATTTACCCCCTGAAGTTTAGCAAAAGATCACTAAACCCCCCTGAAGTTTTTTTGTTCTTGATGGGTCCCTATAATTTCAAATATTAGGACAATACCCCCTTTTGCCAACGAGTCAATTTTCATTTTTAAAAATTTCTATATGATCAAAACTGAATTGAAGGGGCAAGATATAGTTTTAAATGTTAGCACAATAACCCTTCGCAAACTCCTAAATTTTAGTTTTTTAAAATTTATATCTAATTAAAACTAAATTGAAGGCAAAATGTAGTTTATCAACTACAAGGGGTTTCACCCAAAAAAAACCTATGAGGGGGTAAAGTGTAATTTACTCAATTTTTTAAAATGATGTTATTTGCACCAACAAAGTTATTAGCACCCCAATATCATGCACACACCCGAGCTCATTTCTAATTTTTATTAATGCCCCCATTTTGATAGTTCACACCACACAAGGGTTTGCCTTCCCCTTTCTTTCCTCCTCGCCTCGCCAGCTGCTGCATCCTCTTCCTCCCCCCCTATTCTTCCTCCTCCCTCCCACCCCCTAATTCTTTCTCTTCCTTCTCCTTCCTACAAATGTGTCGGTCTTTCCCGAACAACAAGGAGTTCCATACCATGTAAGCCAAGAGCAACCGACAATCATTTTGGTCGAGAATGACATACATGTCTATCGGAATAAAGAAGAGAGAGAGAGAGAGAGAGAGAGAGAGAGAGAGAGAGAGAGAGAGAGAGAGAGAGAGAGAGAGAGAGAGAGAGAAGAAGAAGAAGAAGAAGAAGAAGAAGAAGAAGAAGAATGAAGGGAAGAAGGAGGTGGTGATGAGGTGCATGAGACCAACGGCTCCAATGGTAGCAATCGAAGTGGGGAGGAGGGGGAGGAGGAGCAGGAGTTGGAGGAGGATAGGAAGAGAAGTATGGACACGACGGTGGCGACGACATAGGTTTGTGGGGTTGTTTGTGAGGAGGAGGAAGAAGAAGAAGAAGGGAAGGACAAAAAGGAGGACCAACGACGACATATGTTGTGTTTGGTCGCGCAGAACTGACAGCTGCGGAGGCGACCATGGGTCCATAGGGTGCATGGGACCGACAGCGGTGCCCTTATAAATAATCCCGACAGGCCGCAGGATACATTGGGTATTTATTTTTCTTAAACTGGGTGCCCTAGTAATTTTATGGGCTGCAAATAACTACAAACTGTTTTATTGGTGATGAAAATTGATTTAAGGGTCCTTTTGAATCCGGGACGCTTTATTTGCACCCATGGTATTACTATTGGCACCCGGATCTGTCTTGGCCCCTAACCCATTTCGGACTTCCAGTCTTGGCACCCTTAAAGACCCCAAAATGCCCATCTGTAAACCCCTCCCCCTTCTCTTTCCTCCTCCTCCTCACACCCCGCTGCCACCTCTGTTGTCCTCCTTCCTCCTCCCTCCTCCCCATTCCCCCTTTTTCTTCCTTCTAATCTTTCCCCACATCGAAGCCCTAAAGCCGCTGGCCTCCCTCCACTCATCCTCCTCCTCCTCCTTCCTCCTTCCTCTATCCTCCACAAGCTGGAACCCTAATGCCCTTGGACCTCCTCTTTCTTCCTCTATCTTCCCGCCTGAACCCTAATTCGTTGGCAACGTATTACGGTCAAGGCAGGAATACGGAGGAAGATAGAGGAGGAGGGAAGAGGAGGAAGAAGAAGAAAGGGGAGGAGGGCCATTGTATTAGGGTTCTGGCTCGGGGAGGTTGGAGGAATAAGGAAGAGGAGGAGGAAAGAAGGAAGGAGGGAGGAGGAGGAAGAGGGAGGAGGGGAGTGTCATCAAAAAAGGAAGTGACAGAGGAGGCTAGGACGGCGATCGAGGCGGAAGACAATGGGATCGGCAACAATGGGGACTGGTTGGAGGTTGGATATAAGGGTAAACATAGTTTTTTGGGGGACTTAGTGAGCCGTCTTTATCAAAGAGATTGGTTAAGTTGAAGGACTTTGAAATATTGTGGACGAAAATGCCTTCCACAGCTGTGGGCATCGAAATTTGCCCATACACGCGAACCTGGCCCACACACAACGGCCCGTATGTAAATCTGGCCCACACACAATAGCCCGAGTACACCGTTTGCAAAAGAGACGGACCGGACCCGACTCAAACGGACCCGAGTGGGCTCACTACCTGAAGCCAAATAGGGGTTGGGTGAGCCCACCCAAAATAGGGGTCCATCGGCCCCATTTTCTTGAAAACTGTGCCCCTCCCCCTTAGGGTAGGTGTGGCCGGCCCTAAGGAAAAGGAAAGAAAGAAACAAAAAAGAGAAAGAAAAGGAAAGAAAAGAAAAGAAAAAGAGAAAGAAAAAAAAGAATGAAAAAAAAAGGAGACAACTGCCATGAGCGGGGGGAGGTAGCTCGGACATTTGTACTGTAGATCCGCGCCGATCCCTCGATCTAATGAATCAAATTCAACGTCGTATCACCATTGATTTGAATGTGTAAAGATGACCCATATATAAAAAGATTGAGCCATATCTTTTCCATAATTATCGCTACAAAAAAGGAAGAGGATAAATGTTGTTCCCCCCCAAAAAAGGAAGGCAAATCCCAATGGTTATGGGGAGAGATATTCGTGGGATTCAAAAAATCATTGCAATATATTTCCATCCCCTACCCTTTGCCTATAAATAGAGGGGGTGGGGGAATATCACAAAGGTAGGAAAGTAGAGGCTCAAAGTTAGAGACGTGGAGGCTCTGAAGACGAGGATGCTCCAACACTCGATGACCCAAGGCTTCACGAGGCGAGGGCAAGCACATCCAGATGGAACGACTTAGCCCACACAATTCATCATCAAAGTGAAGACCTTGCACAAGAAGATCAACGCTTCACCTCCTCGCACGAAGAAGAAAGCTTGGAGAAGAAGGCCCAGAGTTTGCATCACCCCGTCGTCTGCAACAATCTTCATCAACTTCGAAGACGCCAAAAGCAAAGGTCGGAGAAGAAGATCGAAGTTGGCATCACTCTGTCATTTTCAATAAAGCTTCGACTCCTCGCACGAAAAAGAAAGCTTCGAGAAGAAGGTCCGAAGTCGGTGCTACACCCGCCGTCTTCATCGATAAAAACTGACGCTACAACCATCGCACGGAGATCGGTGCTACATCTGCTGTCTTCATCAACAAAAACCGATGCTATAACCATTGCACGGAGACCTGTGCTACACCCGCCATCTTGATCAATAAAATATGACGCTACAACCGTCACACAGAGATCGGTGCTATACCCGCCGTCTTCATCAACAAAAGTCGACACTACAACCATCGCACGAAGATTAGTGCTATACCCGCTGTCTTAAAAAAAAACCTTCGACTCTGAAATATCAAAGAAGTCCAGAGAAGAAGAGAAGTCAAAGTCGAGCTACAATTGTCGTTGCCAAAGTTTCGTCCACAAAAGAAGGAAGCCGAAAGAATAAGGAGTCTCGTAGATGTCGCTACCACGTGTTCGACGAGAAGATCAAGCCAAAGCAAAGGTCAAAGGCAAAGCAAAGCATCGGTAAAGCCTGCGCCAAAGCAACGCACGTGCCAAAGCCAACGAATTACAACGAACACGAGCAAAAGCAACACATATTCTAGCCGATACGATGCGAAGTGCAGAAGAACTAAAGCACCGCAAATCTCCCATCTACATTCAAGCACAAGCGCCAAAGCACCGCAAATGTCAGTGCCACGCCAAAGCCAAGCCCAAACCAAAGCCATAGCCAATGCCAAAAGCATGATCGACATAGCGAACCGATGATCAAGGACGCCGAGGTCTAGCAAGAGCTGAGGGAGATGCAAAAATCGAGCAAACGACGTCGAAAACCCCCTAGCTGAGAAAGCGTGAAGCACGGAAGGGACAAAAGCAAAGGCTAAACCTATTCGATATCTCAAGAAACCCGAAACCTTGTAAAGACCTCTATCTTGGGCAAACCCTCTAGAGCTCTTGCATGAAGCAATGTTGAGACACGGATCAAAGGGACCCTCTAGAGGATCTCTCCCACAATCTCCTGATCAAAATCTTAGCCGCACCCGGCTCACCACCCCCGATCCCCCGGATCCCAGCTTTATAATCTTTGTGTGTGCAATAAAGACAACTCGCATCTTTTTTCTACGTATATAACAACATTTCAAAATTTCTTTTGCCATGAAACCGAACCAGTGAAGCACCTAAGATAACCACCAAACTGCTCACTGCCGTCGAAGCTACTCACCGCCATCGAATCATCGAACCGAACCACCGAGCGCCGCCGCCAGAGCTGCTCGTCGCTACCGAACTGAACCACAGAACATCGCCGCCGGAGTTACTTGCCGCCACTGCCGTCGATCCGAACCGAACCTAATCCTAACCCTAAGATCTACAGGCCATGGGATGAACTTAGACCTAGGATCCTCACTGTCGAAGCTGCTGGAGAGAGATAAGAGAAGAAGCAGGGGAGGGTAATTTTGGATTTATTGTCTTTATCAGGGGCCTTAGACTAAATGAAATATGAGCGGATCCTATTCATGGATTGTTAGGGACCTCTCACACATTAACCCTACTTTTATTTTTTTTAAAAGATCCGGGTGCCAACACTAATTCCATGGGTGCGAATAGAACGTCCTGTTGAATCCCGCCGCTTATTTCCCTCCCCTCTTAAACTTTCTCCCACTCTTTTCCATCGTGACAGTCGCCATCGCCGCCGTCTCCTCCTCCTCCTCCCTTTCTTTCCCGTCCTCCCATCTATATCCTACCTCCTCCACCTCTCTGTTATCTTCTCTCCATCACCCTATCTCATTCTTCAACAGAGGCATTAAACTTCAAACCTCACCTCCCCCAAAGCCTCGCCGCATCCAGTTCGCGAAGCACCGGCTCTCTGCCGACGAGAACATCCGTTAGGAAGAAGTGTCCCGCCGCGATCACGCCATCCCCCACAACTGCCACGACTTCTTCGCTGACTACGTGCCCTTTGATGTCCCTGACTCCGGAGAGCACTATGCCCTGGATGAGATGTGTATCGCAGCCGCTCCGGTAGCCTACTCGACGTAGCTCGGCCCTCAAGAAGTTCCCCGGATCCTACTGGCACGACCTCTTTGACTCCCGCGTCGGCCACACCACCTGGCCGTTCGACTCTGGCGTTTGGTCCAAGAAGGAGTGGGTGCTACCGGAGATCGATGCCGACCACATCGTCTCTCTCTTCGAGGGGAACTCCAACCTCTTCTAGGCTAAGCGCTTGAGCCGTGACCACCTCTGCAGCATGAACGACCTCTGGTCAAGCACTGCGGCATCTCCCACACTGGGTCCTTCAAGGACCTCGGCATGATCGTCCTCGTATCCCTGGTCAACCGCCTCCGCCACCCGCCTCTCAACTGCCCTCTCTGCTTACTGCACTACCGCCAGGATCCCTGTCATTGTCTTCCTTCCCGCCGACCGCATCTCCCTCGCCCAGCCCATCGCCAACGGCGCCACAGCCCTCTCCCTCGACACCGATTTCGACGGGTGCATGTGCCTCATTCGCGAGGTCAACGCCAAGCTCCCCATATACCTCACCAACTCCTCCGCCTCGAGGGGCAGAAGACTGCCGCCATTAAGATCCTCCAGCAGTTCGACTGGGAGATCTCCGACTGTGTCATTATCCCTGGTTGCAACCTCAGCAACATCTATGTACATTTGGCTTCTACACATATCTCGCACTTGTCGAGATTCTTAGTATCGGATTTAGGAATAGTATTTAGGGTCATGAGTTTCTTGATAGAATTATAGTTCACATGACCCAGTATTTGGTGCCAAGTGGCCGAAGACTCAACATTCAAAATAGTAGAAGAAGGCTTGAATATATTCAATTTAAATAAACTATCACAAAGAAATTCTTTTCTAATAAAATTCATTCCTTTGGTGATTGCAACCTTATTGGATTCAAATACAAGTTTATAGCCCTGTTGGACTAATAAGGACCCACTAATTAGATTCCTCCTAATCTCCAGACCTTTTGTGGTGGACTCCACGCAAGGTTAAGGTCTTTTTCGATATTAACTTCAGGTCGATCCGTCCTATCCCTAGCACACGAGACTCAACATTGTTCCCCATACTTACAGCTCCTCCACTTGAGACCTGATAGGTGAAAAACAAAGATTGATAAGTGCAAACGTGAATGTTAGCTCCTGTGTTAATCCACCAATCAAATGCTTGAAAGGTCATGTTAACTTCAAGGTGAAGAGAACAGACCTGAAAGCGGTTCCAGAAGAGCCAGGTCCAGAGGTCACCATGTTGACTTGGGAGCCGGGTAGTGTTGGACCATTCATTCTTGGATTTGGAGGTGGTGATGTCTTCTTGTAGAAGCATTGATTGGCTATATGATTGGTTCGATCGCAGACATAACAATATCGCACTCCTTCCTTCTTTTGGTCTTTTGGATGGTTAGAATTGTGATTGCTATGGTAGGACTTCTTGGTGTATGGCTTAGACTTAGACTGGAAGGGTTTCTTCTGAATAATTTAGATGGTTGATCCTCTATATTGTTGACCTTGGGTTTGGACTCAGAGGATCCCTTTTTTTTGAGTCTATGTTGCTCCTCAATTCTAATAGAGTTTAAAACTTGAGTCAGGGTTAGGTCACCTTAAGTATGACTTAGGTGCTTGAAAAACTCAGACCAAGAAGTAGGTAGTTTCTCTGTAAGGCAAACTATTTGGAATGTTTCATCAAGGGTGGAACCATTAGTCTTCAGGTGTTGGACAAGGTTCTCAAACTCATAAATCTGACCATTCATGAGTTTGGAGTCCACCAATTTGAAGCTATTGAAGTCTGACACCTTGAAGCGTTTTACTCCATCATAATCTAGGCCATACTTATGCTCTAGGGTATCCCATAGTTCCTTATGGTTTTAGATAGTATAGAATATATCATAAAGTCTATCAGATAAGACCCCTAGGATCCTATGAAGACCATGGTAGTTGATTTCTTCTGGGGTCCTAGTAGGAATGTCAGAAGTTGGTTCGGATTCCAGTTGGGAAGTGGAGACTTGGGTACGGCGAGTTTGGCTAGATCCACTGGATACTCCTGGTGCAGTTTCACCTATGGCTGACAGTAACCCAAGTGTGGTTAGCTAAAATCGCATCTGGTTTTGTCACCTTTTGAAGTTAGACCCGTCAAACTTCTCGGGTTTGGCACTAAGGGTTTCATAGTTTGGTGAGGCCATTTCTAACAGTAGTGAGGAGTTGAAATCTGAGAATTGAAAAATATGTTTTGTCAATTTTAAAATACACTCAGATAGATTTGACTTTTAGAAGTTCAAATGAAATTTTCAAATCCTAACGGCCAGATGAGCTCCAGGTAGGAGGTGGAGCACTAGGCTCGCTCAAATACCAAGCTACCTTGGGTAATTTAACGCCGGTTTGACAAGCCTGTCTAGACGCCGTAGGCAGTGAAATGTTCAGTAGACGACTTTTAGTATTTTCTAAAATATATGCTTCTAATTAACTTTTGTAGAAAATAATTTTATAACTAGTGGCTATCACGTAACTATTAGCAACTAATAGATGATCGTGCAAACAATCTAATATATGATAACAAGTCTAACAATACTAACAAGCAAATAGAAAGTACAATAGAAGATGTTGATTAATCCTTTAATTTAAACTTATGATCGATGAACGATTAAATAATTCAATAAATTTCTTGGATTGTTAAAAATTTAATCGTTCTATACTAGCAAAATCGGGGCTTAATCAAATTCTTAATATGCTAATATTATTTAGTAAATATTATTTTTGTAGGCAAAGACAAATCACAATATTCTTTTAGAAATGGTTTGCCAAGACATAGCGGGTTCTATGGAACCGTCATTCACCTTGTCGAACTTTTCTAAAAGGAAGAAGAGTTCTTTGTAGACTATCTCTATTTATTTATATTTCTATATTAGATGCAAATCGTTTTATTTAGATCTAATAGTAGGACAATAGAAGAGTTAGAAACTCTGACTTGATAGTCAAAGCACGCTAGGCACTGTCCCAAGAAACTTATTGCCCCCTCGTGCGGGTCTTATGGCAATGGTTCTCGGAGATACGACGACTCCGATCAGGCGACCTCCTTCTCGTCGGCACGACTTCAAGAAAGCTTTGCGAACCTCGAATACTTTCAAGAACACAGTGACTCGACGAAGATCTTCTCGAAGCAGGGAGGCAGCACCGCAGCACATGTTTGATCCTAGAGAGGGAGTCTTCTCGGAGCAAGGGGGCAGCACCACAACACGAGCTTGAGAGAACGGGAGAGGCAGAGGCACAGAGAAATTCCAATATTCGGACTGTATCTTCTCTATGGCTGCACTGGGTCTTATATAGGCCCTGGGCAGTTAATAGAGGGCTGAATGAGGGGGGCGGTTCATGGGCTGCAATTAAGACCATTAACCCCACACGTTACAACTCGCAGGAACATCCTTGTAACGGTTAGCATGCATAACGGGTAGTAGCCAAAAAGAAAAATAATAAGTGATAGGTTTAAAAGGAAAAAATAAAAACAAGACAGGTGCGGAACATCTCATTTCGGAGGTGCTATCGTGTACGGGTCCGCGAGCGCACACATGTGGGCTTGGGCACGCACGCGTGTGTGTGAGCTTGTGGAGCCCATTCTCTAGTGTGATGACTAGTGAAGAGTAGAGGGCAATCCCTTTTAAGTTGGTGGGAGATTTCTTTTCTTATGGACGATATGGGACTAAACCCCTATGTGTTTTGTGTGGTTTTCAGACACACACCCAACAGACCGTTACTCGTTTCCCTGGTCAACCGCCACCGCTGCCCGCCTCTCAGCCGCCCTCTCCGCCTAGTGCACTGCCACCAGGATCCCCGCCATTGTCTTCCTCCCCGCCGACCGCATCTCCCTCGCCCAGCCCAACAGTCCTCTCTCTCGACACCGATTTCGACTGGTGCATGCGCCTGATTCGCGAGGTCACCGCCGAGCTCCCCATCTACCTCGTCAACTCCCTCCGCCTCGAGGGGCAGAAGACTGCCGCCATTGAGATCCTCCAGCAGTTCGACTGGGAGATCCCCAACTGTGTCATTGTCCCCGGTTGCAACCTCGGCAACTTCTATGTACATTGGCCTTGTTGACAGTGTTCCTCTCCTCCTCTGTGCGCAGGCCGCCAATGCAAACCCCCTCTATTTCTACTACAAGAACGGGTGGCAGGACGTCAAGCCTGTCGTTGATGCCCCAACCTCTGCCTCCGCTTCGGCCATCGAGCTCGATCGATCATGTCGTCTTTGTGATCCAGTCCACTGATGGGATTGTGAAGGAAGCCACAGAGGAGGAACTGATGGATACTATGGCACTAGCGGACCAGACGGGCATGTTCGCCTGCCTGCACCCGGGTGTCGCACTTGCTGCCCTCTTCAAGCCAAGGGACAGTGGGGTGATTGGGATGCATGATCAGACAGTGGTCATGAGCACCACCCATGGGCTCAAGTTTACGTAGTCGAAGGTGAACTACCACTCGAAGGAGATCGAGGGCTTGGCATTGCCCATATGCGAACCCACCGGTGAGGGTGAAGGCGGATTTCGGGTCGGTAATGGATGTTCTCAAGAAGAGGCTTGCAGGGAGGCTGTAAGTGCTGTCGAGTAGCATTTTTGCCGCCTTTTGCCTTGCGAGATTCTTTGCCTTTTGTATTGCTAAGGCTCTATCTTTTTGTAATTCGAGGATTGGGAGCTACATAATTGTCTCTCTTAATTTATCAACCTTGCTTATCTGCTATGTTATACTTTGGTTTTATTCATGAGATGTGAGGATGTGCGCACGGAACTATGAAGTTTTGCTTATGAATTGGTTAGTTTACAGCTTTTCTCATAGAAAACAAAGGTATACACAGAATATAGAATAGAACGTCTCGCTATGGCATTATAGATTGAAGAACGCTTGCCATGGTTCAATTGAACGAATAGTTCCTCATCCCTGCATATAGTTGTCGCATCGTTCTTTAACTTCAGCACATAAATTAGAAGCGAAATCTTTAACAATGCTGCGCATGCGCCATTGCTATGCAAGATGCACATATGTTACGAGCTGCATCATTCCTTTGGACAAAGTACGTAGGGATGCCGACTTTACTTTCGACTTGTGTTATGTTTCATGCGTGTGACACGGGAAAGAAGTAGTGTGAATAATGGTAGCAGTGGAGGAGCCAATAACAAAACTAGTTATCGGAGCTTTATCACGTAGCATAGAAAATTACACCCTACATCAATTGCTAGCCATCTAATGTTACCTCAATTACTCACGCTTGGCTAATAAATCCTTCTTTATGAATATTTCTTATAATGAATTTTCATGTCCTAGCTTTAACAAGGACGAAATCAAGATTCTTGTCATTTTTGGATCCTCCCCCTCTTTTTTTTATTTTTTATTATGAGTGACCCAAAGTTAACCCTCCACCCGCGTCATCCATATTTGGTATTGGCATTAATGATGTTAGAAATCATTGTATTATATGATGCAGGAGCATTGCCGTCCGAACAAATACATTGCGGACAAGGGATTCATTTTATGTATTATATTTCTTTTTTAGTGATATGAGTCTAATCAGGATTCCCAAATGTTGCTATGATTAGAGCTTCATGAGATATTTGATAAGGATATTTCGCTTGATTTGGACTAGTCTAAAGAGGTATTGCTAATGGTTATATAGGAGTTGCTATATAATAGACTTAGCGGGCTATAACTGATGATTTGTAGGTTTGATGCACTATCATATGAGTTGTTAGCGATAAATGATGTACCTTGGGTTGGAGGCTAACGATAGGGTAGGTTGTGATGGGAGATCTGCGCTAATAGTAGAGACGTAAGCCGGCCTCTCCATCAAGGGGAAAGACACGGGACGGATACTTGCACAGTTTCGTGATTTGGAAAGATCAAGGGCTGCTAAGCCGTAGGATTTACGGTTTTTGTTTTTTCTTGCTTGTTGTGCAGGGTTATTTTGGTAGCCCGTGTTGGGAGTGGGTACACCTTGGGTGTCGGTGCCTCTCAGGCATTCTCTGTACTTTCTTTTAATTTTAATAAACCGGTAGGGGTCTAGGCCGAACCCCCCCTCATCTCACTGAGAGGGATTCTCAAAAAAAATAGTAGAGACGTAAGAAATTTGGGCTTATTATTGCAGAATGACAGTATGTAAAACTTTAGAAATTTGATATGGTCTGGAGGGTGACTAATTGTGGTTTGTCCTAGAACCTCAAGTTCGAAAGAGTATTGGACTTGTTGGAGGGGTTTAAAGGATATTTCCTAATGATTTTGTTTTGCTGTTTATGAATCAAGTCTGTGCAAACTCTGTTCCAGATTCGAAAGCGGTGACCCAATCAAGGTATAAAGAATTAGTTCAAGTAGGAATGAAGGGTGTTAGTTATAGAAGCTATGTGTTGTTGATTTGATTGCAGAGCGGAAGATATGATCTTAAAACCAGGTTTTAGTGGAATTTAGCAAAGTATTGAGAATGGACATAATAAATGTTAAAGGGGCATGGTTTCACGGCGTTTGGAAATTTTTATGTTTATTTTTTTTTTTATTTGTGTGTGTGTGTTTGTGTTGGGGGGGTAATGGGGGCTGCTTGATACCGAAAAAACAAAAAAAACCAACTATTAGTAATCTAAGGATCAAATAGGCTTCAAGAGAGGGGATTGAGGAAGAAGAGATTAAAGATTAATGAAGGAAGGGCTGATTATGATGACTTCAGCAAAATGGCTGTTTTTGTTATTTTTATTTCATCAACCATGATCTAATTCATCACCCCCACACACTTAATCACTCAGCCCTCAAAACCAACAAAGTGCTCAATCTTAACTTTAAACTTCATTAACATAATGTACCATCAAACTAGGATTATCTAAGAACCTCCCTACTTAATATGACTTCTAAATCGACTTCAAAATACTAACAAACAAAGGTCCTAAATTTCAGTACAATACCATAAGGTCCATAACAATCATGTCATGTCCTGATAATTTGTACAATGAGAAATCTAAATTATTCATAGAATTTTCGTAAGCTCATGGATTCTCGGAGGAGGAAGCTTCCTAAAAAAAGCAGGAATAATGATCCATTAGGGAGTCTGAAGGAATCATACCTAACTAAAGGATCCTATTTCAAGTAGTTATTTTAAAGACAAACTAGGAAAACCTGTAAGGGTCCTTATTGAATTCAGAATCCTATATGACCTTGGAATCCTAGCAGAAGTAGAAATCCTAGATTACTTAGTACATCCCAAACTAGAATTAAAACTTAGGATAGCAAATTAAAAAAAAAACAGTAGATTAGACTAAGACTTCTGAATCTAATGGATCATGATAAACCCTTGGACGCTCCTACATCAATTCTTGCTAGATTGGAGAATTTCCTGAACTTCTCATGACAATTTACCTTTTGATCAAGTGGTGATGTGAGACACGTTGGACCTCCACTTGATCATACATCTTATGCGTGCATCATCAATGACTCGGGGCTTTCATTCTCATAGTAGCCAATCAACCAATGCAAGGTAGTTCTTGCCGGATTTTCTTTGTGTTAGTCAAATGGATTTCAAATTTTGTGTAGGGTACTAGGGTCATGATCTTTTTTTTATTAAGATCGGCGGGTGTCCTGAAACCTTTTGGGCAATAGCCTACCTCAAGTTCAGACTAATCCCTCTGAGAGTGAAGCCCGACCCAATCGACAATTCACATTTCACTCCTGGGTAAATCGAGGGGAGGAAGAGTTGAACCCACAACCTCCTCACGAAAGCATCAGTTGCTTTGCCAACTCTCCTATCCCCTGGTGGGTAGGAACTTCATTTTATTGTTGGTGTAGTCTGAAATCAGCTTCCTCAAGAACAAATCGAAATTGGTGATAGTTAAATTTGCAAATTTTGGGGAACCAATGATCATCCATCTTGCAATTTGGTGCTCCAAAATTGATTGAACTATGTGTTAGAGCCCCAACTATTGTATTTGCAATTAGTATGTGTCCATTTGTTGGGTTGAGATTTGGCAATTGGTTCTCATTCGAGAGATCCTCCATGGGTTCCTCCTTAAGATAGACTTCGAACTTTGGTGGCAAGCTCATGTCCACAATTGAAGACTCGCACCAGGAATAGCTCACGGAGAAGGTCTATCTATCATCCTTGGAATCCTCATGAATCCAAGGATGTAGTGGACAATGGATTTGATGGTCCGTTCTCTTATGATGTCATGCCTCAGGCTCCACGCGTTTATTTGAGACACTCCACTTGATGCTCGAGGGCAAGGAATTGAACCTCATGCGTGTGACATGTAACGTGACTTCTCAGATCAACAATCTCCTCGTTGTACATACGCCCTCGACATCTTCCATGCTAACTTTCACCTCCATAAGACTCCTCACTGATAAAATGATTAAATTGGCCTTAGTATAATACCAATTAATACCCTAAAGCAAAAATCAACATGTAAGGATCAAATAGAGTTTTATGAGATAGGGGATCAAGGATGAAGAGATCGAAGGTCAACTAAGGAGGGGTTGATTATGATAAATAAGGAAGGGTTGATTATGGTAAATTGTTAACTTCAACCAAATATCAACAAGCTTTTTTAGTTCATCAAAACATGATCTAATGCGTTGCCTTCCCTTTACGTGTTTACATGACCACCCTCAAAACCAACCCAAAAGTCGTTCGTACTAGAGTTAAACTTCCTTGTCCTAATGTATTATCAAACTCGGATTCTTTTAAGCACTTCTCTATGAAAATGGCTCAGTCTAAACGTTGACTAGCAAAATGTCCAAAAGTTTGCAATACGATAAGATGTTTGAATTGTTCAAGACTTATTTCAAGAACTGCCGGAAGACTTCCCAATATAAGTAGGAATCATAATCCATTAGCAGATCCTATCATTATTAGGAATCTTAACTCATTAAGGAATCCTATTTTGAAAGAGAAATGCTATTCAGCCCGAAGGTTTTTCCGATTATGCACAGCCCGATTGACGTGGCAGCGTGCAACTGGTGGTGTAAAAGACTTAATGTCACTAGTGGGTTTCAGCCACCAGTTGCACGCTGACATGTCAATCGGGCTGGCAAAATCTGGAAAACCTTCGGGTTGAATAGCATTTCTCATTTTAAAAAGCTATCCTAGTTATATTGGGAAACCTCTAGGAACCCTTGTTGAATCTGAAATCTTAACTAACTGGAAATTAATAGTAGTAGGGACTTGAGATAGAAGGAACTCCCCCACAAAAAACTATAATTGAAACTTCAATTGGATCGTGTGAATTGCCACCGCTGGTCTAATTTTCTATTAGAGGTCTATAATACCAGGGGCAGAACCAAAGGGGGTCTGAAGTAGGGGTGTTCATGGTTCGGGTTGGTTCGGTTTTTTGATAAATTTGGAACCGAACCGAAGTTGATCGGTTCTCTAGAAAATGGAACCGAACCAAACCATTCCTTGGTAAAAACCGAACCAAACCAAACCGGAAAAGTTCGGTTTGGTTCGGTTCGGTCCTGCGGGTCTTTCAAATCGCTCGTCATCACACCGTGAGGCATGAATGGTTGAGCCATTGAGGTGGTTTAGATTTTATTTTTAAGCCTTTAACTTTGGGTGCCGCTATTTGCCCTTATAGAATTACTAGCAACACCCTTAATTTTTCACTTTGAGATATTTCATAAGTTGGGATTTGGGGGTGCTAGTAATTATGTGGGTACAAATAGGAACACCTTAACTTTTCAGTTTCATCACACCGTTGAACACTTGAAAGTTTTGAATGCACCGAATGGTGGCAATTGGGGTCACCACCATGTAATGTACAATATTAGTGAGACTGTACACTGTATAGTAGTAACTATAGAGGTTATAGTACCAATGGTTCAGGTTGGGTTGGTTCGGGTTAAAAAACTCACAACCCAGAACCGAACCGACCATAGCGGGTTTTTTTTTTTGGAACCGAACCAAACCGAACGGTCAAAAATACCCGATCCAAACCAAACCAAATAGACCGGTTTGGTTCGGTTTGGTGGGTCAACCCGAACCGATGAACACCCCTAGTCTGAAGGGGGCCATGGCCCTTCCAAAGTTGGCAAAATTCCAAGAAAGCCCTTTTAAGGTTTTGAAAAAAAATTAAAAAATTCTTTATTCATGGCCCTTCCAAAATTTTAAATTTTAGAATTTCTGGGTCCGCCACTGTATAATACTATAGTGATAAAAATTACAACCGAAAAGGCTGTTACTTCGACAAATTAAAGGAGAAGAGAAAAGAAATAATAGACAAACCTTTCAAGGCTTCTCTAATAAATTGGAGTCAAAGTGATCCATCGGTAGCAACCGACCACTTTATTGCTTCTTAGTAGGGGTGATTAGTTGTTTTCTTTAAAATTTTTAAGTACTATGTATACTCAATCACATGTAAAAAGCCCAAATAGAAAATAAAATAAAAACATAATCTGCTTACCTCAAATGGAATCAACCAAACAAATAAATAAGAACAAAATGTAACTAAAAGAGACTTCACCTGGCTGTCCATATATATTTTTATCCATAGTTCTGATTTCTCAAAACTTTGCATGCATTGCTCCTACCATCCAGGATATGGTTTGAGGATGTAAAGTAATCCTTGGGGGTAGGGTTACTACATCAGGATATGTTTACAAATTAGGAATTTCTAGGGTTAGGAACAGTGTTTAATGAAGATAACAAGCTGTTTTCTTGCAAATCAACAGGCAACTGATTGAATCTTGATGGCATTTGGTGGGTTTTCTTGTAGGTTTTGGATTGAGAATCAATTGGGAAGCAACTCGAAAGTTAATATAAGGGTAAAACATGGGTTCTGAGTCTTCTGACTAGAGCTTCGGGCTGTTTATGTGGGGTTTCGGCAGAACAATTACTAATTCAAATAGTAAGAAGCATTTGGAGTAGAAACTAAGAAGGAAAATGAAAATATTTGATAATGAAAAGAAGAGGAACCAACCACTAAAAGCTTTAAATCTAATCTCATTCAGATTCATAATTAATAGCTAAATTGCAATGCTTTGGATCACTTCTTTACAGACTTGAGCTAAATTGGTGTTCAAGAAATGAAGTTTCAAGTAAACTAGTCCCACAGTTAAAGTAAGGCCCTCTTTGGTTGTCGACGACATTCATAAAATCTGATTTTGTCAAAACAAGAAGCGATAGTGTTGTTAAAACCACCGTTGTAAAACTCGGAAAAACTCGACCGAGTCGGACCGAGTTGATGAGACTCGGACATATTTCGAGTCGAGTTATTTGGCCAAGTCAGAACGAGTTTGGAGAAAACTTGGCCGGGTCGGATTGAGTTTACTAAACTCGGTTGACGTTCAAGTTGAGTCCGAGTTTCGAGTTTTTAAACAATGGATAAAACTCATGTCAAGTTTCGTGGCAACATTCATAAAATCTGATTTTGTCAAAACTAGAAGCGATAATGTTGTTAAAACTGATTTTTGTTTGAATTTTGTTGGGATGGATTTTACGAAAAAGGTGTTATACAAACTAAGATTTTGTAGAACATCCTTTGGTTTGAGGGATTTACTTGCATTTTTGTCAATCCATCGACCATGGTAAAGCTTAGACCTACTATTTTATATCAAGGAAACACTCAATTCTTAATCCACTCATGATCAACATAGGAAACTGTGCTAATACGATTGATGTGGTGAACTCGGCCAACCTTAAGCATTTAGAAAATTTGACACTATAAAAGACCATGTCAAATTGTATATACACTAGTGCATGCCTGTGTCTGTCGGCACCGTAGCGGGCCGCCTTCGGCGGTAAAACACCTAAATGCTTTCGGCAACAAAACACTTTCGACAACACCGGCATTCATAGGGACACTCAAAAATTCAGCAGGCGGATTTATAGCTGTTGATGCGAACAATGATCACGGGATGAACAGTCAGGTTTAGTGCAGTTTAAATGGACTGGGATTTTAGGGATTTAGTGTAGTTTAAATGAGTCAGGATTTGAAACCAATGGGGGGGAGTTGGTTGACGGGGAAACAGAGATCATGCGTTGATATTTGAACGAATGGTTAGATCTATTCGGTTCATTTTTGTCCAGTCAGGTTGTCCTAGTCAGCTTCCGTTTTGTCTGGTCAGTACAAAACCGTCGTGCCATGTTATATAGATTATCATAGTTGTGTAAGAGAGGCGAGGGTAGTGATCTGACCTATGATGAAGCAATTGGTACTCTACTCTACTAGAGGATTTTCCATAGTTTACTTCACCAACAAAAATCTCTGTTGCTTTCTTACCACTATGGTGTTGCCGCACGCAACCATAGAAGCGGAGGTGTTAATTGCGGGAGAGGATCAGGGTAGTGGAAGTAAGGTTCTGCTGGGAAGAGAAATTTGGTAGGATGTGATGAAGTTGGTTTGGGAAAACTGGTTTTAGTACGAACAGGGGAAGCTATTTTTATTAGGGCAAATTTGACTTATCCTTCTAAAATTATATGCTAATTAGTAAGTCACCTCTCTTTTAATCGATATTAGACTTACCCCCCTAAAAATAAGACTTATACCCTCATAACAATATAATATTTAGGAACACTCCTATAATTAAATGATATTTAGGCATACCCCCCATTATGGCTGATTATCATATAGGAATTTGGGGGTGCAAGTCGGGGTAAGTCTATTAATGATTAAAAGAGGGGTGACTTACTAATTAGTATATAATTTTAGGGGGGTAAGTCAAATTTGCCTTTTTATTGAAACATGGTTGTTGATTGTTAGGAACTACATGGGTTTTGTAAAACTAGGTTGTAGGTTCAATTAAACAATAATTTTGATACTTAATCTTTTCTAAAAATTACTTTTTACAAATCCTCTCAACCAAACAGGTCTAAACGGTATGCCTAAAGAAATTATAGAAATGGCTTCAATATCCCTAACCCCACTGTAGCACTTTTAGGCCATGATAACTTGGTTAACAATAGTAATATTTTTATGAAGATGCTTGGGAGTCTATTTAAAGACCCTAAAGCCTTTTTTATGAGAGCAATGCTATTCAGCATGAAGATTTTTCCGAATTCGCTGCCCAATTGACGTGGCAGCACACAACTGGTGGCTGAAAAGATTTAAAAATCGTTGGTGAGTTTCAGCCACTAGTTGTGCGCTGCCACATCAATCGGGCCGGCGAATTCGGGAGAAATCTTTGGGCTGAATAGCATCTCTTCTTTTATAAAGATGATTTTGGATTATAATAATATTTTTACTGAATATTTTGAGAGAGGATTCGTGAACGAGAGTAGGGGTTTAAAATGGGTCGGGTCAGGTCGGCACAATGTCGGGTAAGGCCCAAGGTTTTAAATATGGATTTCAATTGGTAAAAAAAGGAATTTGTCGGAGTTTGGTCAAATGTCGGTGGAAATGTTGTGTTCTTCAAGGAAATATTTCAATGGAAATTGTCAGATTTTGATTATTTGATCAATTTTGGTTATATGTTTGTCTGCTATTAGATTAAAGTAGGAATTAGGGGTGGGATTTGGGCAGGTCTGACTCGAATCCGACCCGTCCAACCCAAACAATGGGCAAATATGGGCAAAGCTGGTTAAAAACTTGGATGGGTTTAGACAAAAAAAGATCAACCCGATTTCAATTTGGACGGGTTTGGACACCAATGAACCCGAGGAAGTGACACACCAGATGTTGAATGCTAAGAATTCATTTGAAATATGTGATGATATGGGTTGAACTTTATGTTTTCGTTATGCAAATCAAAGATTTTTTTAATGCAATTCAATAATCTGTTGGGTTTTTTTCCATCTATTTATGTGCAAATACATTTCTAATTTGGGCAACCTGTCCAACCCGTCCATTATTTTGTAAATTGGGCAACCCAAGCAACCCGAACAGCTAGAATAAGTAAGCACGGATTGGGCTTCCACGGGTTCTCCAGGTTCCACGGGCAAAGCGGGTTAAGGTTTGTGCAAGTCGGGTTGGACATTGGCAAACCCTTCAACCCGTCCAAGTCCCACCCCTAGTAGGAATGGAGGAAATATGGATATTTTTTACTAAAACGGATGGGATTTTTTTACTGAAAAACTTTGGTTAACCAAAATTTGGTACTATAAAAAAATTCTGACATTTCTATGTAGGATCCTAAAAAAGGACATTGTTTGGTTATTTCGTAAGAAAGTTATCAACATCTGATTTCCTGACTGGGCCTACTACAGGCAGGCCCACCTGGGTTTGACACCGTGCTCGGGCTGGGCCATGGGAGCCTTGGGGGGCGACTTGACATTGTGCTTGGGCTAGGCTAATTTGGGCTGGTTCGGGTTAGGTGCCATAGGTTTCAGGCCCAACACTTTTTACTGCACTGACATTGGTGACTGGGCCAGGTCCAATCCGTTGACTTTTGGACCGGGCTGGGCCGTGGACCGCCATACCGTTTTTACAACCCTAGACGAGAGGTTCAACTCCAATAAGAGAGCAAGAGCATGAGGGTGAGATGCCTAGGCTATCCCCTCTACTCTTCTCCTACCCCTTTCCTCTATTGTGTGCACCACCCGACAGCCACCCCCGTCCCTGCGACAGCCACCCCCTGTCCCCCTCGTGCGGTCTTACACTTGCGGTCTCGTACCTCGCGCTGTCTATGTCCTCGAATTCGAGCAACGCCAACCGCTCTGACACTTTTCCTCTTGCTTGTCGTGTGAAATCATCCGTTCATATGAAATATCATTGATCTTTCTTGGCCAAGCATCCACTAGATCTATTTTCTATAGATCCTCATATTTGTATTTCGTACCCTTCACCTAAATCTTATTAGAATTTGCTCGCCATTATATTGCTAATGGTTTGTTTGGGATTAACAATACATGAACATGTGCCTTTGAATTTGCTTGTTTGAGCCTAGAAAATTTTGTCGAAATTCTTTTGGGCCACTTCGACTTTAAACGAGTACTACCTTAGCCTACAGAAGTCTCTTGACTTCCAATGGTCAATTATTTTATTGTTTGGGCTTGCTTGGGACTATGTGCATGCGACGACGTCGATAGTCACTTTAATCCACTATTTTAAATTTTTGGATAATTGTCATGGTATATTTGTCTCTTATATTTTAGAGGCATTTTGACTTAACCCCCCCCCCCCCCCCCCCCCCCCCCCTCACTTTTCTAAATATTTGACTCTGCCCCAATCCGTCACTTGACTATGAGCGGCTGCTAGTCAACAACCCCAAAATCTGCTCGGACCACTTTGCCCTCGATTACGGTACACGTGTTAACATCACTGCCGTTATTAGAAGATTGAAATCAATGGCTCAAAATAAAGAGTCGTTGGACCTTTGTCTTCCCCATTGTAGGCTTTATCTTCCCCAAACTCTACAACTGCAAGTCTGCAACAGATCCTCGAGGTGGTGCACTAGGTACTCGTGTTGGTGAGGCTTTATCGCCCCCAACCTATGCAACCACAAGCTATCACTGTGGTTGAAAAAATTTCAAAACCCTAAGTGGAAGAAATCAAAGGATTGGTGGTGGTGATGCCTAAAAGATTGGTTCAGAGGTAAATTTCAACACTTTATTTTAATACATTTTTTATGGTTTTATGCACCTATTTTTGCCTAAATCTCAAATACATATGATTAACTTCATCTTCCTCACAATGCTAGAGTTTAATGTAAATGGGGGGTAAGTCAAATTTTTATAAACTGTGGGGGTGACTATCATGTTTGTTTACATAGGGTAAAATTGGCTCTTCATCAGTCAAAGGTGGTAAATGAAGTTGCTTTGTATGTGGTGATCCAAATCACTAGAACCCAGAGTGCCCTTGCTTAGACTATCCATGTATAAAGCCTTATTGTTCAGGAAAGATAAAGATATGGACCTCAAAAAAGCCTCACATTTTGGCAAAAGATTTCTCTGATGCTAAACAACAGGGTGCAAAGGTTTCAAGTAGTTGGATGAAGAAATATCTATTTTGAAGGAGATGATGGATGATGGTAGACCCAGCAAACCCAGCACTATGAGAGAAGAGAAAGATGAAGGTGGACCCAGCACACCCAACACTCCGAGGGAGGAGAAAGATGATTGCCACGCCTCGATATTTTACAAATTTAAGCAACCTGTAATATACTGAGGTGTGAAGAGAAATACAACTTGATTCAAATTTCAACTCACAAATTGAGCGAAAACAAATCCCTTCATTAATAATTCATCGGTTACATTCCTTTGAAAGGAAATACAATGATTTATTTCTCCACTTCATCCTTATTGATTAGACTTACCCTCAACATCAAAATATGGTTCATAAAGCGGATCCTCGGCCTCAACTGGATTCTTCTCTTCCGGTTTATTTTCCACTCCTACAAGGTTAGGACTTAGGATTATAATTGCCACATGGCTCAGTAGGGTGGTATGTACAATATATTCAATTAAATGTTAAACTATAAAACAAAACGATATTCACATGCTTACTATCTTCAAGTGTGGATAGACTTCTAGCTTGCATCCTTCTTCTAACATTGAACTTGAGGTACCCCTTTCCTTCTTAAGATCCGCTAAATTACATCTCGTGATAGACTACCATAAACCTTCTCTAAGTCAATAAAAACCATATATAGTTTCCTTTTATTTTTTGTAAATCTTTTCGTTAGTTGTCTCAGCAAGAAAATAAATTTCATTATGGACCTTCCTGCCAATGTTATCAAGGCACGCGCCTAGGTGCTCCGGAAGGGTACGTAAGACGCAAGCCACCTAGGAGCATGTGCATAAGGCACACACCTAGGCGCGCCTAACCATACTTAGGTGTAGTCAATAAGGTGAGCCTTATGTTATTTTTGATTCTTTTTTGGGGGAGGGATCAGTGTTTTTTTATCTATTTATTTTCTTTTAGCCTAGGATCATGGTTCATTTGTCATATATCAATTATTTACTGTTATGTGATGATTTAAGTTATTTGATCATTTCAACTTCACGTGCTTAATTGTTAACTGACTGTTTTGATAAACTTGAATCATATCTTCATTTGTTGGTGGTTATGGAATCTATCATTATTTATTGTTTATTGTCATGTGACGAACTTCAGTTACTGTATTCATGTTATACAAATTTTATCATGCTAACTTGCTATAAATTTCATCGTACTTTGCATTATTGCATATTCAAATAATAAAAAATATGTTAGCTGGTTGTATTAAAAAAAAACACACAAGGCGAGCCGCGCCTAGGCGTACCTTAGGCACCTCGCCTCACTTTGCCGCCTTGACAACCTTTCTTCCTGGCTTAAATCCAAATTGGTTCTTCAAAATTGTTGTCATCTTTCTTAACTTTATTCCATCATTTTCTTCCATAATTTCACGGTATGACTCATAAGCGTAATTCCACAATATTTATTTAAAATAATTTTGAATGTCACCTTTATTTTTATATATTGGTACAATAATACTTCTCCAATCATTTGATATCTTACTTGCTGTCAAGATTTTATAAAGCAAACCAGTTAACCAATTTAATCCAGTTCTTTCTAATATTTTCCAAACTTCAATTAGCAAGATATTGTTCAGCATCTTTTTAATAGCTTGGAAACACGTGACATTTTTCTAATTGCATGAGATGTCTCCTTTAATGCATAGGATCGCAGAGTTATCTTCTATAAATAAATGCCTATTAATTTGATCCAAAATGGACTACGACCTTGTTTAATTGCCTAGAGCTCAATAGAAATGCACCCATATAATTCCTGAGTATAAATCCTACACAAATTCACTATTGTTGAAGCTAACTTCTGTATTCAGTTTATAACAGTACCTATTTTGTGGGTTCCCAGTACAGTAAGTTATGTTTTTATAGGTAGGATTGAGACTACAGCCGCAGTTAATGAGTATTTAAGTGTTATGCACTTATCGATCTCCTTAATCTAAAGTGAGTTCATTATAATAGGTTTCTCCAGTTGAATTAG
This sequence comes from Chamaelirium japonicum, assembly GCA_947650365.1. NCBI lineage: Eukaryota > Viridiplantae > Streptophyta > Magnoliopsida > Liliales > Melanthiaceae > Chamaelirium > Chamaelirium japonicum. The sequence goes on from CANTAL010000316.1 coordinate 61,166, forward strand.
ACTAAGAATCCAGATCTTATGTTTCTCTTTCCCTTGGAAGGTTCTAAGGTTCATATCCAAATATTGTAAACTGGAGAATTCAGAATAAGCTTCCTTAATGCTAACTGGCCTTTACTATTGAATATTGTCTGCACCTTTGTTTGGAAAGCTAGTTTGTCGAGATCACGATGCAGATTCCTAGATAAGTTACACTTGAAGAAAAAACATGTTTTGATCTTCAAGAAAGACTTTGGGTACGGAATGAGAGTACCATATGTATTCACCCTTGAAGCTTTGGAAACTGCTTGACAAGGGAGCCTTTATTGGACTTGAGAGAGAAGTTATTGCCGCAGTGCCTAATTTTGAGTCATCATCATCGTCTTCGTCGTCCGTCTTATGCCTTTATGAAGGGGTTGACTATAGGGAAGAATTACAATAATTTTCTGACAAGTTGTCAACCTGACGTCAACCCTCTAAGATTAGTGCCGAAGCTTGCTACTCACGGCAATGTCAAGGTAACGACATTTTGTAATATACACTCTTCCATTGCAAACAACCTAAGAAGCACTGACACTGGTATAGGGACACGGTTACGACACGACACAGGTACGCCGACATGGCAAATCCTAAAAAAAGAGGACACAGATACGGCAGGGACACGGCAAAATAAATTAATTTTTTTATTTATATTTTATGTGTTCATAATTCATACATATTTCAATAACCGAAAAAATCTCATAGAAAACAACTAAAATAAAAATTTAATGCATACTGAATCGCAACCATTAGTTACACCTAGCCCGATTGGTGAATCACATGCAACCCTAAATGGCATGAAAAAGAACGGATGTGTTTCAGTTTTGGATTTGACCTATCTGAAAAATCAGAGGATTAGATAGGTTAAAGCCAAAACTAAATTGTAATTGTCCGTTACAACCAGCCTGACAAGTGAATTATACTCAGGCCCAAATGACATGCAAAAGAACAGCTGCGATTCAATTTTGGGCTTCAACCTATCTAATCCTTTAAGGCAGCTTGTGACCCGACCCTATATCGAACAACCCGTTAACCCACCGTGTCCGGTGCGTGTCAAGCGAGTGTCCGGCAAGTGTCCGACCGTGTCCGGCTCCCGGAAGCACGTGAGACACGGCACATGCGTGTCCGGTACGTGTCCGACGAGTGTCCGGTGAGTGTCGGTGTCCGACAAGTATCCGACACGGGTACGGGAGGCCTGGGGAAGTGTCCGTGCTTCCTAGCAAACAACACTCCCCCTTTTTCGTAAAGCTGATGATTGAAAGATTTCTTACTTAAATCGATCCTTACTGTTTTGAATATCAGTCATGTATGAAAGCTTATTTCATTAAGAGCTTTAAGGTGATTCTGGCAAAATGTCTAGTCTGAAAGTTTTTTTTTTTTGCATCCAAAGAAGATTAGTTCCCTATTACTTATCTGGACCTGCCCTTACAAGATACTTAAGCTAAGCAAATCAGACTGACAACTTTATAAATCCCTCAACAGAATGATGCGATTGACTAAATAGCAGAGCAGTCAAATTTGTATGGAGACCACGTTGTGTTAATTAGTTCTTGATGATCATCGACAAATATCATCAAAATAGTCGGACCTCCACCATTGGCTTCTTGGGCTTGTCCTTGAGTCCAACGGGCCTAAAAAAGTTGGCAGTTAGCTTGTTGGACTTGTTGATCGGCTGATTTTGGGCCTACCAGGCTTGTTGGGCTTATCAATGGTTGAGTCTTTATTGAACATTTTGGGGATGGTGAGAAGGAGATCGCTGTGAGGGGTAACCAACCAGATTTGGCAAAAAACTTTTTTTTTTGGTACATTTCAAAGAGGTCACAAACGGACCTCCAGGAGGCGCCACATGCCGGCGCAGCATAGGAAACCACCAGTAGGTGGGGAAAGATGACCGCCACCCGGTGGAAAACAGACAAAAATGCCACAACTGGCACACCTATAGAGGCAAAAAGCTTAGTGTGCTCAAATCCACGATTTAAGGTATTGGGGGAATTTTTTTTTGTCATCATCAATTTCCAAGAGAGTATCAAGTGGGAAAATCTCAAAGACAGTTGTCTGTTGCTTGAAGATTTGATAGGTACGCTAAACGTTCCAAGAATTGATTGTACTCAATTCTTGGATCCCACGGCCAAATTGAGCAATAGTCCAATATTTTCTCATCAGAGAGCCACAATGAGTGAAGATATCGGTCTTATGCTACCCCTCGAAGCGTTATGGCAACAAAGATCGACGCAATTGAGGAGGTATTGTCAGGATTTATGGCGTGGTTGGGACGAGAGTGAGAGATCATCTTGTAGCTCTCAATCTTTTCCGAATTGTCAAGGAAGAAGAGCTTCGGTACAACCTATGAATCCTTATGTCTCTCTCTTGATTACTTATTGTCTTTTAGTTTTCTATATTCTTACGGATCTCTATGCTCTGATCACGTCAATTGCTTACGGGGCGAGGGGATGGAGGTCTCGTGTTCGATGGCATTGTTCTGAAGTGGTCAAATTTGTCATATGAACTACAATGTCGACGATGTGGTGGAAAGGTTCTTATGCACCATTATGTGATTGTTACATGCCTTTGAGAGCGAAATGATGGCAATAGATCGAAAGAGTACGATATGCCCTAATCCTGGTTACTAGCGAGGGTCGAAGAGCATGAGCATAGGATCTTCGTAGAAACGATCGAGTACTTGGAAGTACATATTTGGAATGAAAAGGATAGATAAGAATGAGCAGGCAAGAAAAGCCGAGGAGTTGCATTATCAAAGGAGCAAATGATGTGGAACCGACTACGATTACAAGGATATTTAGATTAGTTTTTCATCGAAAAAAAAATTGCATTGTTCGGAAGTTGTAAGTAGGGGTGTTAGTTCGGAGGCGCACCCTGTCATCTCTCTTCGCCCGATTTTCTGTATATTTCTAGTCTCCTCTCTAAGGCCATTGCATAACATGTGACTAGGACACCCAAGGCCTTCAAATGAATGAACCATTCCTCCTTACCATGTGACTTCACATGCTTGTTTATTTCACCATCACCAAGTACTTCCAAGTATTAAGTAATGCAATCGCGATTAACACGACTCGAAAGCAACTTTGAAAGCCAAGTCTGACGAAGTCCTCAGTAATAGAATTAGGCATGATTTATTTCGTTGCACCCGTTCGAACATCAATGTCCTTCTGAGCTGTTCCCTACTCCGTACACCGCCACGAAACCCTCGTCCTATCGTGACACATGGTGTGCATACGCGAAGCGGGTCCCTTTCTCGCTGTGGATGCCGCGTGGCTCCGTGCTAAGAAATTCGGAGAGACTAATTTGCTGCATTCTCTCGCGAAATCAGCTCGGTCATGAAGCTGACCAGTATTAGTATTGAATGATTCGATGGAGATGTTATGATGCAGACACAGATGGGGATGTTAGGGGGGGTGGTGTTGGTCCCAAATTGAACAAGTCAGTCCCTAACTAAGATAATCAAGAAGGTATTGTTGTTTATGCGTTTTCGAGCCACGGCAACTAAGTTGCAAAGTTGACTGTTGTAGTTTTTATAGGTCTCATCTGAGCTGATAAAGACATTCTGATGCAAACCCTGATGTCTGATGTATGGAAAGAAAAACTACACATGATGTTATCATCATCATCATCATTAATTATTATTGTTATTAATAATAATAATATTATTATTATTATCTTGATAGGGATGTCCTATTGTTATGCTATGCATGTTCGATGCATGATCGATGTTTCGCTCTGCACGACAACGTTATGCGATGCATTTTATGAATTTTTTACATGGGGGGGTTGATAGAGAAAGGTAAGTAAAGTTGGTTTCAGATAGTCGAGATCGAATTGTTACATGTTGGATGTTGTTTGTTTAGTGAGCATGATACTGGTTCAATGAGAGCCTCATCAGTGGGCTATCAGAGAGGCATGCACGAGGGTTTGGTTTCTGTCACTGTTCAGATCCTGTGGATGTCGATGTCCAAAACATAGTTTAGGATGGAAGGTAGCTGTCGATCGGGATGACAGACAAAGAAGGGTTCATGAATGATCATGGTTGTATGTTGGATAGTGTTTGTTTTATTGGAAGCACAATATTGTTAGATGATGCACTTATCGTCGATATCAGTTCTGATTTCCCTTCTTACTACTCTATTAACTTGGCTGATCATATTATTGGAAAACCACCAAATAGGGAAAAAAAAACTTGCATATAATTTTTTTGGAAAATGGGTGTTAGGTTCCAGATAACAGATCGATTTGATGAACATGACACTTGTAAGATCCCTTTAAGAGAAGGTCCCAAAATCATTTTATAAACCCCAAAGTGCCCCCCCTGTTCTTCCCTTCCCTTGTGCTCTCTCCAGCAGCGCCGGCAAGCAGCAATAGCGGTGGCGATCTCGGCCTCCACCTCCTCCTTCCTCCTCAACGGTGTGGGCAATGGCTGTGATGAGCAGCAGCGGAGCAAGTCGTAGCTGCTCACCACCATCTCCTTGACTGCAGCGAGCAGTGGAGACAAGAGGCAGGGGGCAAATAGATTCGATTTGGATTAGGTCTAAGGTTCATCCCATGGCCTATATATTTGGTTTAGGTTTTAGGATTTGGTTTAGTTTAGAAAGGAGTGGCAAATAATGAAAATTTGAAGCACATTGAGAGGCATTTTTGTCCTGTGTCCTTCACTCCTTTAGTTTAAATGGATCTCTCGTGTTGGACTGTTCACTAAGCCTCCCAAAACAATTGGGCTTAAGATGATTTTGATTTTATAGAAGTAGTCAAAGAAATAGCCAAGATGCCTCTTGGCCTTGTATATTTTCTTTCACCCATGTTGGAGAGGTTCCTTGTTCTACCCAGCCCGGTATGGATACTGTAGAGCAAACTTTTCCTCAAGGCTGTTGTGTCTTGTTTGTGTGTGCGAATCCTGGCCGTTGATGTCATGCCCATGGAATTATGAAATTAATAAATAGCATTATTAATATTTTATTATTTTTGTTACGTAGTGGAAGCAAATGATTGATTAGTGAAGGTCTTAAAAAGCATGAGTAGTAATACACTCAGCCTTTATATGGTTCTTTTATACACATTTTTGAAGGTTTGTCCCCACATATCCTAACCAATCATGTGCTGCCACATCAGCTGGGGCAGGATGTTGCTTCCCCAGGTGTGGTAACCAAGTCTTGTTCTTTCTTCTTTTCTTCCTCTCAACTCCAAGAATTTACTAGAAACAGCTTCTAGGATGCAGGATTATATACGCTATTCAATTCTTTATGCGTCCCTGAAGAGAGAGAGAGAGAGAGAGAGAGAGAGAGAGAGAGAGAGAGAGAGAGAGAGAGAGAGAGAGAGAGAGAGAGAGAGAGAGAGAGAGAGATGTGAATACAGATGGTGCTTTAAATAATATGGATGCAGCAACCGGTATTATTATTAGGGATAGTACTAGAGTGCATATTTCTCTTCAGGAAAACTTCATGGTGCTTGTGAACCTATTGTCATCAAAGTCATAACATTGCTTCATGGGTTTACTCTCCTTGGCAGCAACCCAGGTGTTAGTTGAGGGGAATAATTAGACCCTTATTCACATCTTGTCGAATAGAGGTCTCTTTACTCCGTGGCGGGTACAGAGTTATGTATCCAACTGTAGGATGAGTATCAACCTCTTCGAGGAGTATCGGTTTTCTCACATTCGTAGAGATCTGAACGGTTGTGCCGATTAACTGGCTAAAAAGACACTTTCGGAGAGGATCTCTTTCTCCTTTTTTGATATTCCTGATTATATTTTAATAGCTTACTCTGCAGATTTAGAGAAAGTTAATAATTATAATGATTTTTCTATTGATTGAGTAGGGGTGCCATGAATAGAATCCCTATGGTTCCTATTAAAAAAAAAAAAGAACATCTTGAGTCATGGGCTTACTTGCTCACATGCACATGCACTAGCCCTAACCCATGAGATTTAAGTAAGGTAAACATAAGGCCATAGTTAGAGGATTCATACATATTAATATGGAATATGAAATCAAATTAAGAAAACCCTAGCCTTCATTTTAATTATTGATGTAAGGCCACTTAATTATTTAAGAGTTTAGGGTTGGTAAGAAGGTAGGCTATAAGAAACTTGTTTAAACTAGCCAGTCAGGGTCTAACCTGACTCTTGATCATTTAGATCATGACAGTTAACCAAACCTAACTAACCCTTTATAAAACCACTTGGGACTGTGACAGAGTTTAAATATATTGGTGATGAAAGATATAGTGGCAGAGAAGAAAATTATTCTCATAATGATAAACCCAAAGAAATTAAGAGTATGCTAATAGGTCATAAAAAAAAATACTCATTTCATAGAGTACTTACCATCACAAGTGAATGGCCCTTATATAAGCCTCACAAGATCATTAGCAAGTTGCCATTTCTTAATCATCATTTAACCATCTAATAGAAGAGAAAGTACCCTTTTTTTTGTGTAGATGCATGGATAATACAGGACACGCGACATCATCCTAGCATTGAACAGGGGATGTCCCTCACACCCAAAACCCGGGTTGTAAGGGGAGGTCCACAACAGGTATATTATGCGAGTGATGGGTGCCTCCCTCACCGATGTGGGACTATCCGTTAACACTCCCCCTCACGCGAAGTGTGTGGCAAGGATCCTCTCATGCGGAGCACACGTGACAAGGCATGATCGATAGGGAGCATCCGGAGCGGGAGCAGGAGCAGGAGCAGGAGACGGTGAACCCAGTTTTAATACCATGTTAGATACCCTCACGCCCCAAAACCCGGGTTGTAAGGGGAGATCCACAACGTATATATTAAGCGAGTGATGGATGCCTCCCTCACCAATGTGGGACTATCCGTTAACAGGGGATATCCCATTAGCTCCAGTAGAACTTATATACGACAAAGGATATATGCAAGCAGCCAGATCTAATCAGTATACCTTGTGGTTCGCAGTGTCAGAGGATATGAGACCAGCTGAGGCCTTTGTGCTCAATGGATTCCTCATTGTCTCCTCGCTTGAGAATAAAGTCCATTAACGCCTCAGCGCTTAACGGCATCGATCCTCAGAGCCTCAGCTTCTGAGAATGGAGTCCATTATTGAGGCCTCAACGCCTGAGAATGGGATACCTCCGATTTCAAAAGGAAAAAAAAATGCAAAGGCAATATATTATACTTTTGTTGAAGAGAGTGCTACCACCTATTCAACTCCTTGGCACCCGCTCAAAACTAGGCCGAAAGTCTGTCCACAAAATTGCCGAATGGATCCAAAACCATGTTAATCGATGAACTAGATCCATACATAAAGATTCAATTTTAAATATTTGTCGTTGTTGGGGATTTGAGGTCCCCCCATAGTGGAAGCAGATCTCCAACTGGACGGTTATAAGTGTAGAGAATCTACCGTGTCATAGAACAAATACCGAAACAATAAAAACACTAGCGAGAAGACAAGAACAAATTAATAGCGCAGGTGTAACGTGGCTCATCCAAATCATGACTAATCGACAAACGGGGAAGCATGTGATCTCTTATATTAACACCAAATAAGAACAATGCATACATAGATTACGAAGTTTCCATGAAGAACCAAGGATGACGAGGTGATTCACCAAGAACCCATACCATTAGAGCCGAGAAAGAGTCTTATATATATACTCTTCCTCTATTGGATCTGTCGTTCTTCAATCCCTCTGATCCTCCTTCGATCAAGCAAGCACAAATCCCAAACAAATATCCCATGAGGCACAAGAGGCGGCGACTTATAGCTTTTCTCCCAGGAAAGCTCTCACAACTTCACGACTTTGATTCACAGGCATTCATTAGGGATGCAACTTGGGCGAGTTGGACCCGACCCAACCTGAGCCCAAATCGAGTTTTTGGCGGGTTTAGGTTGATGTTTGAAGATTGGGTTGGGTTAGGGTTAAAAAAAATACAACCCAAGTTGAATCCAGGTCACGCTCAGGTTGAGGGGTTGGGCAACCGGACCGAACTTAAACCCCAGTACTCATGTATGTCCGTGAGCCTGTGATATATAGGTAACAATCATAGCCATCCCGAGTACTCATATGTTGAGGGGTCGCAATCACAACCATCTGTTCCACCCACTCCCATATTATTTATTTGCTTCTTGCTTATCAAATAAAGACATTATCTGATGCATGATCTAACAAATTGCATGTATAGGAATGCAACAAAAGTTGTACGGTAGTGTTAGTAAGTATAAGTTCTTTTCAAATTTTGATATTTAGATATTAAAACTTTAAACAATGATTGAAAATAAGTATACCCGAACCCGTACAATCCGGCCCCGTCCTACCAACTTGGTCTAACTTGAGCTCAACCCATGCTTGAAAATTTTTGCTTGGGTTGGGCTTGGACTGGACATCTCAGGATGGACTAGGGTTTGAGAGTCCGGTTCTAATACATGGGTTGGGCTTGGGTTGACCCCCAACCCGTCTGAGTTGCAGCCCTGCATTCATTGGACTAACCCTTGAGCCTCCCATTGTCCCCTCTTAAAATGGGGCAAACGTACGGTCGTAGTACTCCCAAAAATAGTCCAAAACCAACCCAAATACGCGGCCCATACGTGCAGTCAGCTCTCGACTTGCCTGGGCGAAATTCGTCCAAGTTCTGTCCGTAGAACTTGGCCTGAATATATTTGCCGGGGCAAATATCGGCCCGACTTCAGTCCGTGATCCTAGCTTAGGCTCGCCCTGTCGTCCGGGCAACCTTGCCATGCGCTGTGTCTTCGGGTCAGGATTTCAAGGGGCCAAACTTCAACAGTCATCCTTTCTAACAATGAAGTTCATCCTTGGTAATTAGCAGTGTTCTATAGTTCTTAAGTAGCTGGGTCTTGTGTTCAAAACCCAAGTTAGAAATCGGCGGACCCTTGAACTCCTATATTTAAAATTTTAGAGGGGCCATTTGTAATTATTTTTTTAAAAAACTTTGAAAGGATGCTTCCAAGAATTTGGTCAGCTTGGGGGTGGGAGGGGGAGGATATTGATGTCGACCATCCGGCCGCCTCCCCATGCTCGCCTCTTGGCTAGTTGCCAAAGTTGACTTCGCCCCTCTCTGCCACTACGATGCTCGCCTATATGATTAATGATTGTTTGACATTATAATCCTAATTAAGGGAGATTAGCATTGCTAATCAGCCAATCCTAGCCAACTTTTCTTTGCCAACTTGACGTGCTATGATCTCATCCGTTCGTTGCACCGACCGGCCAATCGTAATCAGCCCAACTTAATCGGCTGGTAAAGGGTTGGATGTCGTCGGATGCCACATCATGTTGTCTAAAAAGTTTTTGGGTAAAAGGATTTTCTTCATAATAACATTTTAAAATTATAAATTTATTAAAATAATATTATAATTTTTGTAATTTCAAAAGTGATGCTCTAACTGCCACGTTGTCAATCAGCGCAAAAAAAAACTCATCGTCATGCCTGTTTTTGGTGAACCCTTTATCTCGGTTGCAGGATTCTTAACGACAGTGTAACAAGAATACAGGTTTCAGTTAACACTAAACCCTAGCTGTAACCTGAATACAGGGTTTAGTTATACTCAACCTTTCTCAAATAAACACATGATAAAGGGTTCACGGAGAATCCTGAAACCGGGATAAAAGGTTCAGTTAATACTGAATCCTGCAACTGGGATAAAGAGTTCAGTTAACACTGAATTAAGAACCCTGCAATTGTGATAAATGGTTCACCGAAAACACGTGGCGTTGAGTTTTTCTGCACTGACTGACCATGTGACAGTTAGAGTGCCACTTTTGAAGTTACAAAAATTATAACGATATTTTAATAATTTGATAATTTTAAAATATTAATATAAAAAAAATCTCTTGAGTAAATTATATATAGACCCCCTATAGTTTGACCAAATATGACTTACACCCCCTCATATTTACAAATAGGCCCCTATAGTTTGAAAAACACATCACTTGTACGGTTGCGCCCCTTTCAAAGGGCATCCAGAGTAGTCTATGCGATTGGTTTTTCAACACTATAGAGGGCATTTGTAGGATTTTAAATATAAGGGGGTGTAAATGATAATCGGTCAAACTATAAGCGGGTCTATGTGTAATTTACCCAATATTTTTTTAGAAAACCGGTTGGATGAATAGCTAGCATTTCTTTTGCAAGGCCTGCAGGCACGATGAGAGCAGGCCGTCAACGGGCATCTATTCATCTGCTTCCCTGGACTTCGCAAGGATGAGAGAGAGAGAGAGAGAGAGAGAGAGAGAGAGAGAGAGAGAGAGAGAGAGAGAGAGAGAGAGAGAGAGAGAGAGAGAGAGAGAGAGAGAGAGAGAGAGAGAGAGAGAGAGAGAGAGAGAGAGAGAGAGAGCTCTGCCGACCCTCCACTCCAACCCTCTTATAAAACCAAGAGCTGCAGCCTTGAACACCACCAACAGCTCCAAGCTAGCCTTCCAAGCATTGGGTGGTAGCTGGTCTTGTTGCTCCGCTTCAGCTCTAGTTGGGCTGATGGGGGGTGAGGGGGGTGAGGGGAGTGGAGTGCCCTGACCTCCAATGCAGGGCCGTGGGAGGGTGGATTGAGCTGCTGGGTTGTGGATCCCACTGCACCTAACCCCATGGGTTTGGTTAATCAGTGGGTAATTGCTTCTCTTGATTGGGGATAGGTCTGTGGCTTGCATAACCCAGGAGCTGCATTAGCCCTGCCTGGCCCTTCTTTGGAGTGAAGGGAGCTCTACATCTTTTTCCCTCTTCAACCCTGATATTCTTTTGATTTTTATTTTGATTTTTTTTTTTCGAAAGTGAAGATTATTTGTTTTCTCAAGGAGAATATTAATTACATTTAGTGTATTTAATTACTTTTGAAAATGCTGCTTCTTTATCATTTTTTCTGTTTATCCTCTCACTGTGATTTCTCTCTCATGCAGCTACGGAAGTTAATTGAGCTTGGTGGAGGAGGTTGCGGGTTCGACTCCACTTCCCCTCGATTTACCCATTGGGCTTCTCTCCTGGGGGGATTAATTAGTCCGAGGCCGAAGTACGTGGCCGCCATTGCCGGAAAGGTTTTGGGACACCCGCCGATTAAAAAAAAAATAGAGAGAAAAAAGATGAATTGAAAGCTTCATCAGAGATGAAGGCTATTTAATGTACTCATTCTTCCTTTTTTTTTTTTTGTGGAAAGATGATGTAATAATATTTTCTTATTTTGATTGTCTGACCAGGCACTGCATTTCTGTTCTTTTTTTTATCCAAAAGGAAATTGAATCCTTCTATTCCAAAGTTTTGACACAGTAGTTAGGTAGAAATATATTTCAGGAAAATACTATTTACCCCGAATGCTTTACGTGTATATATCTTTAAACAGAATTAATGACATGTCGTGATCTTAGCCATCTGTTGCACTCAATCTTGACCGTTGAATATTATTGAGTCCCGACTGGTAGACAAAGAGATTGACATGATTCGATGCCACACCATTCACTATAAACTAGTCGGTGTGAGCATTCGAGGTGAATAGCATTGTTCTATTTTTCAAAGTTATATAAAATGTTGTGAAACAAGCTTTAATTCGTATCCATGTGTATCGATGCTAAGAATATTTGGTTGCAACGCAAATTTTTATGTCATGCAATATATATCACATAAAATAGTTGAAAGAGTGATTAGCCGGTCAGAAGTAGTTCAAGAAAAGTTAGATTTTATTTAAATTATCAAGTTTTTTATTTTTTTATTTTGCAGCTGAAAAATTGCTCAGATACCAACTTGTTGCCCGTGGAATCCCAACGAAGCAATGTAAACTATAGATTTGATGTAGTACCCAAATTCAGAAAGTTAGATTCAACAAAACAAATCAGACACAAAGATTTTAGATGGGTTGGTCTTTGGCCTACGTCCACCGACGGCAAAGAGAAATCCACAATCAAAATCAAAGAAAGTACAATATGTTCTCTTCAAACCCACAAGCAAACCCCACGGTGCCTCTCCAAGTTTAATGTTATTCTCTCTCTAATCTCCTCTCCAAAAAAACCTAAAGATTTTATTTATATAATAGAAAAAATCCCAATTATGTATGCTCTGTTGTAAGCATGCATAATCTCTCTATAAAGAAAATATAATAGGAAGCATAAGTGGAATGAGAGGAAGCATGACCCCCCAACTCTCTCTCTCTCTCTCTCTCTCTCTCTCTCTCTCTCTCTCTCTCTCTCTCTCTCTCTCTCTCTCTCTCTCTCTCTCTCTCTCTCTCTCTCTCTCTCTCTCTAATGAAAGACACAATAATTTAGCTCGATCCGTGATGAACATACTCTCTCTATAAAGATAAGATAATAGGAAGCATGACCTCTCTCTCTCTCTCTCTCTCTCTCTCTCTCTCTCTCTCTCTCTCTCTCTCTCTCTCTCTCTCTCTCCATGCGAGGAAGCAATAAATTTAATTCCATAAGAAAAGGCCTAAAAAAGGGTTGATGATGGCTCGATTTAGCCCCCTATCTAGTTTAGGGTTCACACGGCTCACATCTCGACAGATTGGCAAGGTTGTGCGCACAACATACCCGTGATTCCAGGCAAAATTAATCGCCGCATTCATCCTCGCCCGGCCACCAACCCTGGGTGCTCGAACGACAGCAGAGTCATACGCATGACTTGCCCAGGTTGTGCGCACGATCGTTTCTATCCACGTGATTAGGTTAATCTTGATGCGTTTAGAACTTTGTTTTTTAGCTGTTGGATGGGGATTTCAGGAGATTGCTTATTTGGGACACTTATAAATGTATTCCCTCAATATATAAGGGGATCGATTTAGGATTTCGGGATAGGTATGGAAGCATATTGAAGAGAGGAAACATTGTTTCTTTGGAGGCGGCTCTTAATGAAGCTTCTCGAGGAGGAGATCAACTCGAGGGAGGAGCGTGCCTTGCTCCTCTTAGCCCCCAGACACTTGAAGCTAGAGCTGGCGAGCGGCGTCGATGATGTCATGTACGTTGGAGCACCAGATTGTTGAGGATGTTGGCTTAAAACTAGCCCTCAACAATGTCCAAGGTTCGTGCGCGAAGGTAGCGAAAGACGGAGCGACTACGGAGCAAAGACGGGACAAAAAAGGGCCTAGCGCCCTGGGTGCCAGAATCGCTGCCCTGGGCTCCAACCCGAGGCGGCCCGGCCCGTGCGCAGGAATTCTGGCGCCCAGAGCGTCAATTCTGGCACCTAGGGCGCCAGGCACTGGATAAGCATGCTCGGGACGCGGTTTCGGTTGCTTTTTTCATAGGTTTTCAAGATAACTTGTAGGGGTTCATTTCTATCTTCACTCCTAGATCTTGCACAAACTTGGGGCTATAAAAGGATCCCTAAGGATGAAGAAATGATTATCATGGTGTCACATGAGTATCCCAGGTTAGGGTTTAGAAGGTTGCCATCATCAAGGGAGAGGCAGAGGAAACCATTGGAAACCAGAGGGTTTTCGAGAAAGGTTTCTTCTTGTCTTTGGGGTGTAAGGCTGCGGGATCTATTCGCTTTGGAGGGATCTCTTTGTGGTTGTATGAGGGATTGGTTAGAGACAATTGCTCTTGTACTCGGGTTTTTTTCATACTAGTAAATCCATTAATCGGTCGTTGTCAGAACTTCTTCGATGTTTTGCTTGTCTTTATTCTATTGTTCGGTCTTATTGGTGGTCATCTCCACCGTGGTGGTACTACGCGAGTCTTTTTCCGCTGCACGAGGACCTAGATCGGATCACCACAATAATTGGTATCAGTGCTTAAGGTTCGGTAGAAAAACTAATACCAACAATTGGTATCAGAGCTTCTTGTTGGTGATCCGGGGAGGCTCTAGTTCGATTGCATAGATCAAGGTAAACCGAGAAAAAGGGATCGAGACGCACTCATGGCATGGCAAGCGGTGTGCCGGAGGAACCGAGAGCGGCATCTAAGGAGGAAGCTAGAAGCCCCGAGGGAGGCTGTGGTATAACACCTCTCCCCCGGGGAGGCTTGTTGGCGACGATGGTCGGCACCCTAGGCGAAGGGCACGACGGGAAGAGGCATGGTCCAGTGCTCTCCGGATGGTTCAGATCTTCGGAGGAGGCTTCGAGGAGGAGGTTGCGGTCGAGAACCTTCTCCCTCATGACGGTTCGAGACACCGAAGGCGTTAACTGGAAGGAGGGTGTGGTCTTGGCACATACTCCCCGGCTTGACGGTTTGCAGCAAAAAAATCATGATGGCACGGTATGTGCGGGTGCCTGGATCGAAGGGGAGCACCTCGATGGCACGGGAGTTGTCGATGGCATCGTGTTCAGCCACCGACGAGCGGACTAATGTGGGTTACCGACGAGCAACTGGTGGAGATGTCGACGGGCAACAGTGCGGATCGCCGACGGGCGATGTGGGTGCTGAGGCGGGCGCAGTAGCAGCAGACATATATGGCCGCGGGCACACCTGCGATTTAAGAGGGTGCAGTGACTGTCGACGAATGGCGGGAAAAAGGTACTGACGGTCGTGGTGGTGGCGGACTCAGCTGCGGGTACACTTGTGGTGCAGCATGGTACAGAAGATATTCGAGCGTTGATCGACGGGCAACGGCTCGGGAGCGATGGGCGCGGGGCAGCGTCACAGAGCGAATCAAGTGATGTGGTTTACGGCGGGGTCGTTGATGGACGATGGGTGGAGCTTCCATGATCATGATATTAGCCGGGAGAGCGGTGGCACATGCACGGTATTCGATAAAGAACAAAGGTTCTGGTGGAGCATGCTCAGGGACGAGATTGATCAGGAGGTCGGCCAAGTCAAAAGACTTGGACAATTACCAAGCTTGGTGATTGGACTCCCCGTTGCGGGGTCAAAGGGGCGACGGCGATCAGGATATGGATTCACAGTTCAAAGAGATAAAGTTCGTGTGCAAGGTTTTGACTCTTATCTTGTTTGAAGCCAAGGTGGAGATTGTTGAGGATGTTGGCTTAAAACAAGCCCTCAACAATGTTCAAGTTTCATGCGCGAAGGATGGCAAAAGATGGAGCGGCTACGGAGCGAGGATGGGATGAAAAAGGGGCCTGGCACCCTTGGCGCCAACCCGAGGCGGCCTGGTCTGTGCACAGGAATTCTGACATGCAGGGCGCCAAGCACCGAATAAGCATGCATGGACGCGGTTTCGGTTGCGTCTTTTATGGGTTTTAGAGATAAGTTGTTGGGGTTTATTTCTATCTTCTCTCCTAAGTCTTGCACGAACTTGGGGCTATAAAAGAATTCATAAGGAAGAAGAAAGAATGATCATGGTGGCACATGAGTATCTTGGGTTAGGGTTTAGAAGGTAGCCATCATCAAGGGAGAGGGAGAGGAAACGATCGGTGTCCAGAGAGTTTTCGAGAAGGATTTCTTCTTGTCTTCGGGGTATAAGGCTAGGGGATCTATTCTCCTTGGGGGGATCTCTTTGTGGGTGTATGAGGGATTGGTTAGAGATAATTGTTCTTGTACTTGGGTTTTTCCCATACTAGTAAATCCATTGATCGATCATTGCTAGAATTTCTTTGGGTGTTCTGCTTGATTATTCTATTGTTTGGTCTTGTCAGTGGTCATCTCCATCGTGGTGGCACTACGCAAGTCGTATTCCGCTGCACGAGGGCCTCGGATCGCAACAACACAGATTGCTGGTGTTTGTGGCCAATCTAGGAGGAATTCTACTATAAGAAAAATCATAGAGAAGACCCTTTAGGGGAGGATGTTTTTGGGCATGGTGGCCAAGCCATGGAGACCGAGGCCATGTTGCGAAGACTGATGCCATGATGGAGCAAGTCGAGAGGAAAAATGCAAAGCCGTTGGAGATCCGTATTTCTATAATGATGTTTGATTTGACAGATCATAACTGGTGAGAATCTAGATCGCTTCTAAAGAATCTGTAAGGGTTATCTCTACAGAGATTGGTGCCATGTACGATCCATTCAGTTAGATTGTGCATGGGAAAGAGCGCACAAAGAGGTAGAGCTTTCTTCCTTATCTATCATATAGCATGTTTTCTTTTGTTCTTAGCGATTTTTCGGAGGACGTACCGTTGGCACATGTTGGAGACAGTTCGGTCTTTGTTGATGCGTACATTTATTCTTATGCTGGAGAGATATTGTGAGGATTTATTAGTGTCATTGGATCGATGTAATCTTGTTTATCACTTCATAGTGGATTTTAGGAGGAAGTGGTTGTCGAAGAGAGGATGTAGTCTGGTTTGGATGAACCTCTGTAAATTATGTCTCTTATCTGTGATATTTTGTTAGATTATGTACGAGATGGATCATAGTACGTAGTATGTGATGCACCGATAAGATCTGATGTTCTGTGATCTGCGGTGAGGGACCGAAAATTACCTCTTTAGCAGTTTCTATATCGGACTCCGTCCATCTACTGGGCAACAAACTGATATCAGAGCATGCCATTTTTCACAACAAAAATGACATAGGTATCATTCCCATTCCTATTCTCATTATCATTCCAAACATGGCAATGGGAATGAAAATGAAAGGGTATAATGGGCATAATCCATTATTCCTCCTGCATTCCCATGTTGAACCAAACATATTTAGAATATGGAAAATGATTCCCCCAGTACAACAAAAACAAGCTAATACGGCGACATAATAGGCAGTCAGTTTATATTAGGTCGATAATACCCTATTTATAAAAGAAAATAAAAAATTTATTTTGGCTACCAAGCAGCCGTTTTAGGAACTTTTTCAGGTGGCTAGGACAGCTTTGTTATTAATGAAGGAGCAAAATCGGCGGTAAGGCCAGCTCCGCTACTAATGTAGGACCATAAACGGTGGTCGGTTAGTTGTTTCATCTGAAATGTGGGAGTTAATTCGGCCAACAAGTCGCCTAATTAGGTAAAGTATTAATTTCACCTGATGCTTACCCTCTAATTCGGTGGCTTGGGCGACCGTTTAAGGAATAAAATTCGGTGGCCCGCCGAATTAGCCTCCCGATCGTTCGTAAAGAATATATAAAAGAGAAGGCTAGCAATATCACGAGGTACAGCTTGTTCACTTGTTATAGGGTTGAGGTTTGCTCCTTATCGACCAATATTCAAACATTGTTGCGGGTATATTATCAGGGGCCTCACTTCCAAAAGAGTTGGGCTTTCTCCTTATCGACGAATATTTTTTAAAATCTAATCTTGATCGAATCCAGAGGCTAGGCTTAGTCGTCAGAAAAGATTGCAATCTCGGCAACCTGAACGTCGATTTTGATAGAGTTTATTACTGTTGCCAGGCCACGACAAGAATTTTGTGATGGTGATATTTGTGACCCGCTTTTTTTGGCGGCCAAGTCACCGATGTTGAAGATAACTTGTCATTTTTTTCACCGGAAATGCCCTTTTTTGTTGTAGTTCTCTCCCCCCCCCCCTATCACTTCCTGGCCTTTTTCTTGCATGAACTATACACCGGAATTTTCGATTCCCTGAAATAGGATGCTAGGGAGTCAAAATAGAATTCCAAGGGTGTATATATTATGCAAACCAAATGACATACCCAACAGGGTTGTTTGGTTGCTATGCAAATGATGCGTGGACATCTGTTTGCACATATGACATGTGTAATTAAAGTTTCATGTATTTAGATGAAACTTCATTTGCACAGTTTTATATGCAAAGATGTACAAATTTAGCAAGTGTGCATCTGTTTACACACATCACACCCTACTAACCAAACAACCCTAAACTGTTTGCACATGTGTACGTTTTCAAAATCATAGGCCGAAAACACAACAACCAACCAAGCCCTACATGTGAAGCCAACACATCCTTTAATACATATGGTGGATTCTGCATGAATAAAGTAATGGTTGATTTTTTTTTTCTTCATTAACTTGTAATGTATCCCTTTATCCCTGGATGACATGTAGCACTTGAAGCCACCTTCTTCAACCAAGTTTGGAGTCAAGAATTGTTCTTTCTTTACATGCATTTGCTACTTGGGGGGAAGCTACTAGAACGCATTCAAATGCGAGAAATTTTATATCCACATGCTGTGTGGGCAGATCGATCTTGCTAGCGTAAGAAGCCGTGCAGCAGAGTTGATGCATGGTGCTGGGGTTGTTTGGTTCGTAGATTGGGGGTATTGCCATGGAATTGGAAATGATTTTTGGCCTCGGGGTTGTTTTGTTAGTAGAATTGGGGGTGAAATTTGTTTCTGGGGGGAGATAAATTCTGTGTTGGGGGGTAATAAGGAGGTGGATCAATTTGTCCCTTCAATATTGTTTTGAACAACTTGATCCCCGCACTATGCTTTGTATGCATGTTCACCCCCTTCGTCAACTTTTAGCTGTCAAATTCAATATATATCCCGAAAATACCCTTTCAAACAAGACTAAAAGGATTTTTAAAAGATTACTTATGTTGGCTATGATGTAAGTATTTTCGGTATAAATGTTAAATTTGATATCTGAAAGTTGACGGAGGGGTTGAACACGCAGATGGAGCATAGTTCAAGGGGTCAAGTTTGTCCAACAAATATTTTAGGGACCAACATAAAATCTAATCTAAAAGTATCTAATATAGGGGTACGTGTGCAGGATCGAAACCAAACCGACCGATTTTGATCGGTTTTGACACACTCAATGTATCGGATTGGATTAGGATTTTTAAAAACCGATATGATTGGATCGGTTATCGGATTTGTACATTTAAAACCAACCTAAACCAAACCGAACTTTGTAGTTTTTACTATTTTATGGATATGAATATTGTGGTAATGGACATAATGGTAGTTGTTATAATTTGAGGCGTATTTTTTTTCTAGCCATTGCAATGGAATCATGTATTGTTAATGGTAATTTGGTATTTGGTTAGTAATGTAGTCTCATTTAATAACTTTTGAAATAATTATTTTAAAGTTGAAACTAGATCCAAATAAAAACAAAGAAAACCTAGCAAGCATATGTGTCAAAGCCCAAACCGACCATCCAATCCAATCCAAACCGATATTAATTTGATTCAAGTCTCAAATCGGTTTGGATCGGATTGAAATTTCTCAAAACCGACCTAGGTTGGATCGGTTTGGGTATTGCCTCAATAGGTCAGTTTTGAACCGATGCACACCCCTAATCTAATAGTATAATACAAAAATGGAGACCTCTCTCCCGTGTTGTGACTCATGGACCTCTTTTGAAGAGCCACAGTTCATCTTCCATGTGTGAATGCAGCTCTCTCTCGCATAAATTCTATTGAAATCCAATTATAAATATGATAAATACACATTAACTGACATTTCATGTTCATTAGAAAAATCATTATATATATATATATATATATATATATATATATATATATATATATATATATATATATATATATATATATATATATATATATATATATATATATATATATATATATAACAAGTTAATCACGTACACTCGGACGAGTTAATCACACTCAATCCGGATGGTACACATCTTCGATGGCTGTGATATTTGTGGGGGAATGATTACGGTTGTTGTATAGGCCTTCTCCAATGGTCTATAGAAAGGTAGAGCTTTAGGGATGTGGCGCGCTGGAGAGCACTGAGCTGTCAGGCTAACACTGTAGAGTGGAGAGAGAGAGAAAAAGAGAGAAAGAGAGAGAGTTGACATAGGGTGTGGTGACAAAGTTCAGCTGAAGCCTGCGTCTCCGTGCGATAAGACGCAACCTTTGAATCCACTAACTCTACAAGAAGTAGAACTACTCTCGACAGACCGAGGAGTGGTTACACAAGTGAACAGATGGTGAAGAAGGTTTGATTAGAGTCTGAAAATTTGAAGGCAGGCTCTGGGAGCTCTGGAAAAAAGAAAGTGGATCTTGGTTTGGAATATCTGTTGGGTCTGCTATTTAAAGAGGTTTAGGAATACCGGGGGTTTGGTAAATATCTGGGGAGATATACTAGACCACAAATAGTGTTTGTGGGCCACAGGGAGGGCAGCGGGTCCCATCGTTATCTTCGTGGTTCCCAGGTAGGGCTGCAGGTCCCACCGTCATGCTCGTGGGTCCCAAGCAGGCCGGGCTACGGGTCCCGTTGTCGGGTGTTAGCCAGATGTTGCACCCATGCACAGTTATCCCCACCCAGCTTGGAATGTGCTAACCTAGCTGGCTGGGACTCTATGGTGCAAAAATCGATGATCTTGGGCTGCGCCTCTACGACCTCACTCGACCCTATGATTGGAGGTGGAACATCATCCCCCCCCCCCCCCCACTCTTAGCACCACAGGCCACCGCACGGCTCGAAGTTGCCCTTCATTGCTAGCAACAGCTGCTGCTCAAGCCAGAAAGAATTCAAATGGTAAGGCATGGTGTAGGAGCTGACTTGTGGGTGAGGGAGAGGATGAGAGAGTTGTAGCATGGCGGTCTAGAATGAGGGTTGTTTGAAGCTATTTAGAAAGAATCTATCGACCCTCTGCCAATGGCCAACTAGAAGTCTGTCTGCCGACGCGCTGTCTAAGACCGACCATTTCGCGTCTGTCAACCTGATATCCGGGACTGACCGTCGCGCTGCCAACCCCCTATCAAGGGACGACCGGGTGCGCATCTGCCGACCTATTGTCCGGACTGATCATGACCGTCGTGCGCATCGATCGACCCGTTATTCGGGGCCGACCGTCGTCACCCCCTATCATGGGCCCGGTTGGGTGTGTGTCTGCCGACCCGTTGTCTGGGGCTGACTGTTGTGCTCGTCCGACCGATTGTCTGGAGCCCACTGTCGCACTCGCCGACCCCTGTCAGGAGCCGACCGGGTGTGCGTCTACCAACGCGTTGCACTGGCCGATCATCGTGCGCATCTGCTGACTCGTTGTTCGGGGTCGGCCATCGCGCTCACCAATCCCCTGTCAGAGCCAGACGGGTGTGCGTCTGTCGACCCGTTGTGTACGTTTGTCGATCCGTTGTCCAGGGTCGTCCATTGCGCTCGATGACCCCCTGTCAGGGGCATGTCGGGTGCACGTCTGCTAACCCGTTGTCCGAGGCCGACCATCGTTCTCGCCTAACCCTTGTTAGGGGTCGGCCAAGTGTGCGTCTGCCGACTCATTGTCTGGGTGGGTGATGTTTCACTTCCAATCATGTGGTTGAGTGAGGTCGTAGAGGCACAGCCCTGGATCATCGGTTTTTGCACCATAGATTCCAAGCCCGCTAGGTTACCACTTGTTTAGCTGGGAGGGGCAACATCTTGCTAACACCCGACAGTGGGACCAATAGCCCTGCTTGGGGCCCACGAGCATAACAGTGGGATCCACAGTCTTGCTTGGGGCCCACGAAGACAACGGTGTGACCCGCAGCCCTACCTGTGGCCCACAAATACTATTTGGGGTCTGGTAAATGCCCCCGGATATTTGTCAAACCCCCGATATTCTGAAACCTCTATAAACAGACCCGATAGATATTCTAGAGAGAGAATTCCAGACCAAGATCCCACTTTATGTTCTCCAGAGCTCCCAGAGCCTTCTGGTTTTCAGACTCAAGTCAAACCTTCTCCACCCTCTGGTCACCTGTGTAAACACTCTCGGTCTGTCAATAGTAGCTCTTCTTCTTTCAGAGTTAGCGTATTCAAAAGTTGCATCTTACTGCACGAAGACGTAGGCTTTGGCCGAACTTCGTCACCTCACGCTGTGTCAACTCTCTTTCTCTCTCTCTGTCTCTCTCTCTATAGTGGTAGCGTGTTAGCTCAGTACTTAACAGCTCAATCAGCGCTCTACAGTAGCGCGCCACATCCCTGAAACTCTATCCTTCTATCAACTGTTGGAGGGGGATCGTACGATAGCCGTAATCATTTCCGACAATATTGTCTAAGTCAAGTGACTAACATTAAGTTTATCCAGACATCGCCCGGGTTTCTTCCTAGTTAGGCGTATAGTTTAGGTGAGGTTTTTATAATTTGACCTATTTTCCTTTATTCGAGATGCATGATACAGCTTGGTTGTACAACGGAGGGGCTCGGTATGGAAGGCCAGCGGAAGTGGGGGAAGTGGGGAACAGACTGGCAAATATGACAAGCAGGTCAACTTGTCGATCGAACCAATGCTAGTCAAATTTAAACGGGGCTCCACCACCATCGCCCGCCCGATCGTGAATGGACGGCATGGATAAGGTAGCCAGCATGCTTTCGATCCGTCCGAGCTCTTAGCTGAACGGAACCCTAAATCCAATTTTTTTAAAAAAATGAAGGAACGGGAGAGTGACCTTTGCCGACTCTCCACCCTAAACGCTCCTTTAAAACCGACATCCACCCCCCCTCTTCTCTTCAACACCACCAACAGCTCCATCCCTCCCAAGTATTGAGTTTGTTTGTAGGTGGTTTTGCTTGTGTTGTCGGTTTTAGGGTTTTTGGTTTTTGAATTGAAAGGAGCTGCATTCATCTGCCCTTAGGGTTTGCATGGAGCTCCACATCTGCACACTATTTAGGGTTTTGGTTGCATTTGATGCAAGGGGGTTCTGTGTTTGTAGTTGGGTCAGTGATGGAGGATTTAGGGGTGGAGCTCCTTGAAGTCCAGAGGAGGGCCTTGGAGGGGTGGAGTCAGCTGCTGGGTTATGGATCCCACTGCCTTATTCCATGTGTTGTTGCTACTGGATGATTTGGAGTGGAGAAGTATGTATACCATGTGTGGAGAGGTTTTGGGATAGGATTGTGGTTTGCATAAGCCAGGAGCTGCATCATCCATGCATGACCCCTTCTCTTGGAGTGAAGGGAGCTCCACATCTGTCTGCTCTTGCACCATCACTGCTGGAGTTCTTGGTATTGGTTTTCTTGCCCAATAATTGGATTTTGGGATGAATTTTAAATGTGGTTTTCTTGAAAATTTTGTATTTTCCTGGGTTGCGGTTGTAGATGGTGTGGAGGAATTTGGGTTGCATGCAGTTGGGGCTTCACTACCAGCTGGTGGTGGAAGGGTCTTAGGGTTGAGTTCCTTCAAGTCCAAAAGAGGGTTGTGGGTGGGTGGATTGAGCTGCTGGGTTATGGATCCCACTGTCCCATTCCATGAGTTCCTTCAAGTCCAAAAGAGAGAAGCATGGAGAGAGAAATTGGGATTGGTCTGTGGTTTGCATAACCCAGGAGCTGCATCAGCCTAGCCTGGCCCTTTTTTGGATTGAAGGGGGCTCCATTCTTTGTCCTCTTTCATGATCATCTTTTGAGATCTTGGGTTCTTTTCCTTCAATTCATATGATTGTAGGGCTTGCATTAATGGTTTCTCTTCTCTCTTTAATTTGGGTTATCGAAGCTCCTTCGAGTCCAAAAGAGGGCCTTGCAAATTTGAGAGCTAGGGTTTTTTTTGCTGCCATTGCAAATTTGCAGTGGAGAAATGTGGGGATTTTGGGATAGGATAGTGGTTTGCATAAGCTTGATCAGCCTAACCTGGCCCTTGCTTGGATTGAAGGGAGCACCACACACACTGCCCTCTTTCAGTATCATCTTTGGAGTCTCGAGTAATTTAGTTTTTTTGCCATCTTATAATGATGACCATCTAGGGTTTTACTGATGGTGGTGTAGGACTGT
The DNA here is from genome assembly GCA_947650365.1 of Chamaelirium japonicum. Taxonomy (NCBI): domain Eukaryota; kingdom Viridiplantae; phylum Streptophyta; class Magnoliopsida; order Liliales; family Melanthiaceae; genus Chamaelirium; species Chamaelirium japonicum. Next base: position 84,613 of record CANTAL010000316.1, read on the forward strand.
AGGAGAGGTTTTGCTTTTGAAAACATTTTAGTATCCAAATGTTTTGCCTTCTTATAATGATGACCCATCTCTCTCTCTGTCTCTCTCTCTCTTTCTCTCTCTCTCTCTCTCTCTCTCTCTCTCTCTACCACATTTATATACTTACATTTCTTTTACCTGTTTGGGTATGGGAGTTTGGGGAGTGGAGCGCTCTGAACTCCAAAGAAGGGCCTTGGAAGGGAGGGTTGAGCTGCTAGGTTATGGATCCCACTTCCCTATTCCCATGGAGTTGCTTTTGTGGAGAAAGAGAAAGTGAGGGTCCTTTCTTCCTTTCTTATTGTTATGGGATAGGCCTGTGGTTTGCATTACCCAGGAGCTGCATCACCCCTACCTGAACCTTGTTTGGAGTGAAGGGAGCTCCCCACCTCTCTCTCTCTCTCTCTCTCTCTCTCTCTCTCTCAATGTTAGGGTATTGATTTATTTGCGTTATTATGATTATAACAGGTTTTTGATGTTTTTCTTTCGATCTTCAGGGAGGGTCTACAACCTTTCAAAAAAAAAAAAAAAAGGGTGGCTCTACTGAATCTGCATCATGCAATTACCGGTTTTAGTTTTATTTGCTACCTAGGTTTTAAATTGCTCTCTTGGTCTTGGCTACCAACGGTTTGAAGTTTCTCTCTCTCTCTCTCTCTCTCTCTCTCTCTCTCTCTCTCTCTCTCTCTCTCTCTCTCTCTCCCCCACATTTATATGCTTACATCTCGACTACCTGTTAGGGTGAGGGAGTTTGATGGGTGGAGCGCTCTGACCTCCAAAGGAGGGCCTTGGAAGGGCGGATTGAGCTGCTAGGTTATGGATTCCACTTCCCTATTCCCATGGAGCTGCTTTTTTGTGGAAAGAGAACATTGGGAGTTCTTTTATCCTTTCTTATATATGGGATAGGCTTGTGGCTTGCATAACCCAGGAGCTGCATCAGCCCTCTCTGACCCTTGTTTGGAGTGAAGGGAGCTCCACACCTCTCTCTCTCTCTCTCTCTCTCTCTCTCCACACCTCTCTCTCTCTCTCTCTCTCTCTCTCTCTCTCTCTCTCTCTCTCTCTCTCTCTCTCTCTCTCTCTCTCTCTCTCTCTCTCTCCTAAATTTATATACTTACATCTCGATTACCTGTTAGGGTGAGGGAGTTTGGGGGATGGAGCGCTCTGACCTCCAAATGAGGGCCTTGAAGGGCGGATTGAGCTGCTGGTTTATGGATCCCACTTCCCTATTCTCATGGAGTTGCTTTTTCTGGAAAGAGAATATTGGGAGTTCTTTTATCCTTTTTTATATATGGGATAGGCGTGTGGTTTGCATAACCCAGGAGCTGCATCAGCCCTATCTGACCCTTGTTTGGAGTGAAGGGAGCTCTCTCTCTCTCTCTCTCTCTCTCTCTCTCTCTCTCTCTCTCTCTCTCTCTCTCTCTTCAGAGTTATGGGTATTGATTTATTTGCCTAATTATGATTATTGCCGGTTAAGTTTTGATGTTCTTTCGTTCTTGAGGGCCAGGTTTTAGTTTTTTTGGCTACCAAGGTTTGAAATTGCTCGATCTTTTGAACTTGGATACCTAGGGTTTGAAATTGCTCCAGTGGGCGGCCTCCTGGATTAGCCAGCTCCACCGACAACAGCTAAAAGTAAAGAAAAGCAGATCTAAGAGTCTCGCGATGCCCTCGGATGTCTAAAACGGAGCAGTCGGAGAATAAAACTGCTTCAAGTTTCACATTCATAATTGAGCCTATGTGGTTAATTGTAACCATTAGTAGGAATTGATTTGAATGATCATTGTCAGCTTGTTCAACTCACGATCAAAAATTGAATGATCATTGTAATGTTCCCTACAAGCGTTCCATGATGTTGAGTAGTAAATATTGTTAGATGTAGTCATAGTTTAGTCCTACATGGTCAATGGAATCGTGATGATGTGTGTTCCCTCTCTAGATAAGAAGAGGTATAATGAACTACTTCTTAGAAAACCCTAATCAAGGTAGGTGAGAGTCAGTAAAGACTCAATAAGAAATAAATAAAGAAGCAACACAAAACCATGCATGCAAATTTCACCTTAAAAAATCCTAGTCTAGAATGAACCAAAATCTTCTACCCCATCGTCTGCCCCCGAAATCACAGTCGTCCGTTGCTAATCATTGTCGTCCCTTTGCCTGGCGGTTCGAGCTAAGTGCGATGCATCGGTCGGGTCTGGGTGCAATGGACGGCTGTGATTTTAGAGGACAGATGATGAGGCAGAGAAATGAGACAGAGGATTTGAGTTCGTCTTGTATGAGTCATATCAAATCCTCTATGCTTTGGGCGAAACAGAGAATACCGACGTACACTTACACTGCAAATGGCCCCTTCTTTCGCCCTTGTGATTAGGGTTGCACATACCTTTATGAGTGTATAAAAATGGCCACGAAGGAAGTGATTTAATGATCAGTATTGTCAGGTTCCACCGTCACGATACTATTTATTGTGGAACCAGTTTATAATCGAATAATAAGTTCAATGGAATAATTTTGCATTGGAGGTGTCTGTGTTGGAGATGGCATTGAAGGAGGCGGAGGCATCGGACGTCGCACAAGGAGGGAGAAAGAGGGGTCAAGTATGCAGCCAGGTATGCATTGAGGGCACACAATGGCGTATGCAAATTGAGAATTTTTTTTTTTTGAGCTGGACCAGTACTAGTCAAGTGACCGGAGAATGCGTTTGGTAGCATATTTGATGTTAGAAATATAAAATGATAATTTTGTGTTTCACCCCCAGGTTTATCCCTGTATTTCGGTTGTTGTCCCAACTTTTAAAACATTTGAGTTATACGCCCATTCTGTTTGCGAGCAGTACTTCTAAAGACACTAAGAATAGTAGTGAAATGTGGTGAGTAAGAGGTGACGATGTCAAAGCCAAAACAATCAGACGGTCCAGAACTAAAGATAAAGCGATTAATGGGGCGGTGCTCGCGCTAAGGGTATAGTGGGGTGACAAGCAAGAATCTGCGACCGACGGAGACTTGTTGGACGCAACAGGTAGGTACCAGAGGCATCAGAAGCACTAAACGTATCAGGTGAACCAACCAGCCGACTTGATCTCATAAACTTTCGGGGCAATGTTGAAAACTATACATGCAACTATTCCTAATCAGATCAAGATAATGGATATGATTTAGAAGGTACGGTTGGACGTTGTGCAAATATACCACATTTGATTCTTTGCACATGTGATCTACACAAGTAGTTCCATCTAAATGGAAAATGTTTTGTAGTCCGTATTCTGAATTTTCATGCAGACACAAGGTACGTGAGGAGTCCACACACACACACACACACACACACACACACACACACACACACACACACACACATATATATATATATATATATATATAGGCCGGTAGGGATCCGCAGCCAACTATTCTGATGCTAACACCGGTGCCAACACATTCATAAAGATTTGTAGAGGTTTTAATTTGCTGAAATTTGATGAGGATGATTACCTCCCTATAGATAGCATACCCACAAAAATTAGAACATTCTTAAACTTCTAGGTATGTCAAATGATCATCTTCAAATTAACGGTTGACATGGACGGTCGGTAAAGCTCTTCACATTTGACGCACCAAGAAATTTTAGAATATTTTAATTTTTTGTGGACTTGCTATCTATTGGAAGGAAATTAATCATTCTCACCAAATTTTAGCAAATTTCAAAACATCTAAGAACCTCTTTGATGTGTTGGCATCAGTGTTGGCATCAAAAGTGTTGGATGTTGATCATGATCCATACAATTTGAGTTACACCCCACTTTCTAAAAATTTGACTTTACCCCCCAATCCGTCACCTAAACATGAGCAACCCGTTAAAAGTGGGGCTTTTTTGTGGGGAAGTTTGACAAGTCCTTTTTGAGAGATGACGCTTAGTTGCATGACAGCTTAATTTCAATATATATAGCTCATGTCCCTCCCGACTAGGGGTGGCAATGGGTCGTGTCAGGTCGGGTTCGTGTCCAAAACCCTTAGATCCAGACGCGACCCGTTTAACTAATCGTGTCTATATCCTAAACTCGTACCCAACCCACCTATAAACGGGTAGACCCAATAAGCTAGACCCGTTAGACCCGTTTACCACACGGGTCTATTCATTAATTTGACCAGATCCGACCCAATCCGACTCGACCCGACCTGACCCGATAGACTCGTCGGTACTATATATTACAATATCAGGGACCCGACCCGACCTGACCCAACACGACCTGTTGAATTTTAAACGGATCTTCCCGGGTCTACCGTGTCCAGACCCTAAACCAAGACCCGACCCGTTTATTAAACGGGTCTATCGTGTCAACCCGCTTACGACCCAACTTTAACCCTGACTCAAACCCTCTAACTTCATGTCGGGTCCAAAATTGACAGGGTGTGTACGTAGGTGCACTTTCGGGAGGGATTAGTCGGAGCCCGAAGTGGGTCGTCTATCATGAAGGTATTGGGGATACCCGACTATCTAAATAAATAAAAAATAAAAAGTGAACATGTGACTTACTTTGCACATGTCTCAGCCCAAAGCCAATATTAAAAATAGTAGAACACATTGGTCTTCAAAGGACAACCTAAGAGGCCAGCATGCAAATGAGCCCTAATATGAGGTCCACCCACTGAGTTTGGTGCACTGAGTCACCTATGGACGTCCACTGTAAAGATTCAAATGGGCTGGTGCCATGGTGCGCGCCGGATGAGTCAAGCCCACGCACGTATCAAGCTCTAGTGATGACACATAGAAAATTGAGATTTTTTTTTTTTTTGCTGAACAGGCCAAGCGGTTAGAGGACTTGGAGCTAGAGCAATGGCTCAATAAGGTCCGAAGATCGAAATGGAGGGAGGCAGTTAACAACTGCTATTTATTATTTCCATAACCCGTGAACATGATATCAATGGTCTGGATTCGCACGCGCAAACAAGGCACAACGGCCTTGAGAAAAAGTTCGCTCCACAATGCCTATATTGAGAGTCGAAGAAGGAACCTCTCTAACATGGGAGAGAGGAAGTACCACCAGGCCAAGAGCCCGTTGGTGAAAATTGAGAATTAAGTTGGATAGATTTTTTTTTTTTGCAAAAAGAAACCAACCCATCCATATGTATCATCCACTTTCTACCCCGACACTGCATACCAATCCCAACGGGTTGCCCAGAGCCAGTGGGTCCGAGTAGAAAGGAGGGGATATTTATGGAGTGGTGGAACATTCATTAAGATTTTCAGTAGAGTCCTTACATAGCACCTATTCGAAAAGTGGTGAGATACAACCATGGGATGGACAAAGAGAGAAATTAAGATTACAATGAAGCGCATGAGAGGCAAGCACCTGGGCCGCCTGGTTGCATTCCCTAGTCACATGGGAGTAATCGCAAAATGCAAACAGCTGTGAAAGTCTCCTGCATTCCATAATTGAGTTATGGATCTTCTAGAGAGGAGGGGTGTCCTTCTCCGACAAAAGGGTAATCATTGAAAGGTTGTCTCCTTTCAACACTACATTGTTGATTCTGAACTGCATGTAAACAAAGCTTAATGCTGATGACGAGTGTGGGTGCAAATTTTGGCAAGAAGTCTGCAAACAGCGGGACCCACCGGCCCTGCCTGGTGGGCCCCCGAGTACCACAGCGGGACCCACCGGCCCTGCCCGGTGGGCCCATGAAGGCTTCCGAGGGACCCACCAGCCCTGCCTGGTGGGCCCCCGAGTACCACAGCGGGACCCACCGGCCCTGCCCGGTGGGCCCATGAAGGCTTCCGAGGGACCCACCAGCCCTGCCTGGTGGGCCCCCGAGTACCACAGCGGGACCCACCGGCCCTGCCCAGTGGGCCCATGAAGGCTTCCGAGGGACCCACCAGCCCTGCCTGGTGGGCCCCCCAAGAACCGCAACGGGACCCACCGGCCCTGCCTGGTGGGCCCCTAAGACGGCAGCGGAGCCCACCAGCCTTACCTGGAGGATCCCCAGATACGACAGCAGAAAACCGCCATTTACCACCAGATAATCCTATAAATAGCAGAGCCTTCAGGAGGAGAGGGGATCGAACTCTCAGTTCTAAAACCAGAGCTCTGAGATTTCTAACTTCCCATCTTCCACCTCTCTTTGATCTTCTTCTCTCTTTCGAAGAGATCAGAGTGTTTTCAGTGATACTCGGCCTGTCGAGATCACTTCAACATAAGTGTTAGTGAATTCGGGTTGCTCCCTATAGCACGGAGACGTAGGCTTCGACCGAACTCCGAGATCACATCTCGTGTCAACAATCTCTCTGATTGCATCTCTCTGTTTACATATCAAAGGCTTCAACTTCAATCAACAGATCGAACAACGATCTTCGACGTCAACTTCAATTTCAATTGACTGGTGCTGCGAAAGTCTTCGGGTCGGCACGAAGATTTTCCCCTACAGTTTGGCGCCGTCTGTGGGATTCGTTCAAAAAGCTCAAAGTGCTCGACGACAACATCGGATCGGTTGAGCAGACAACTGATCTTCAAAGTCAAACTTCCCAGCTCCCTCGGTTGAGCAGACAACCGAATGGACACGAGCGATCTGGTTGCTTCCTCCGCTTTCACTGAATGGCGAAGACTCTATCAGGATCATCCAGAGGGAAGTTACTCAGAACGACATCAGTTTCGACCCGAGACTCGCTCAATGAGTCGGCGGCTCAACTTCAATCCAACAACCCACTCTTTCTAGACAATCTATCATCGACATCTCCCATCGATATCCTAAGCCTTTCAAGTCTGACTCTCCTCCAATCCCTACATTGGGAGTGAGGTTCGAAACGAAAGGGCTTGTTGAGCGTCCATTTGGTGCAAATTGTCCCTTCTTTATCATGCACATAGCGTCAGTTTCTTACGTAAAACTTTCATAATACACGTAAACTGCATGAGTTTCTTTGCATCACGATATAGTAGACTCTCATACGAACCCAACGGCATATTGGTTCACTCTCATACATTACATGCATGAAAGATACAGGGCCCGAAAGTCCAAATTATCCTTTTATCGATAATCGTGTTTAAACCTGACAAGCGTCATTTCATGTGTGTCTTTCAGGAAATCGATCCGGTTTTCGATGCAGTCAGCTCAAGGACTTCAGGACCAAGCCGTGGATATTCTCACGGCTCTCCGATGGAGGATGTACAGCTCGTTGGAGGCCTATTCTGAAGAACGATGAAAATGAATAATTGCGATGATTCTGAGGAGAAAAGACTTCAACAAGCCGATCGATGCAGTGCTTGATTCAAATTAGAGAAGGAATACACGCATGCAAATGGAATGCCGTAAGTTGACGAGCTCAGATGGTTCGAATGATGAAACCCCTGGATCACCACCCCTAAACTGATACCATCGAAGACCCTTACCCATCCATATCTCCACATCCACAACCATCAGTGCATGGGCTGTTCATAGCCGTCCATTCCCTAACCGACCGGCCGTGCCTTCAAACCCCTCGCCATACCCACCATGCATGCAGCCATCATCCGAAACCCAAGCCCAGATTTCTATTCAAGCCATCCGATCCAATAATCCTCATCCTAGCCGTCCCTAGTTACTCCGTGATCAAACCCATAATTGCATGCAGCTGTCCTCTTCTACATCTCATCCAATATCAGCCATCCGATTTAATCCAGCCGTCCCTTACAACAGCCATGCATGCATATGCAGGCCTTAAAACCGGATCCCATCAAAGCTCCCTTAAAACCGTATTCCATGCATGCACCCACCGAACCCATGCAGCCTCCAACTCATCCATCATTAAATCACAGCCGTCCGATCCACGAATCTGATGGCATGCAAACCATCTCTACCGATCATTCTCTCTCCCGTTTCCTTCCTTCTCTCAGACTCTCACCCGATCTTCTCTCTCTCTAGATGCCCAACTTAGCAACCGGATCCCGAGTACCCAGCGTCCCACGTTCTCTCTCTAGCCGAACGTCCCGCTCTCCCACCGAACTTCTCTCTCTAATTCCCTCTCTTTCCTCTTTCTCTCTAACCGCCCAGCTTACTCTCTCTCCCACCGAACTTCTCTCTCTAGTCCGCACATCTCTCTCCTCCTCCTAGTTTCCTGCAGCTCTCGGATTCTCTTTCCTTCTCTCTATTCTTTCCATTCTCTCTCTAACCAAATCCCAGCCGAACCCCCGAGCCATGCACGTCCCCTCTCCGGGAATCTCTCTCTTTAGCGAATCTCTCTCGTCCCTCTTTCCTTATCAGCCCCGGATCCCAACCGAACACTCTATCTATCTCTACCTCTTCTCTTCCCTTATCCGAACGACCCCAGCCCGACTTCCTCTCTAATAAGCAACCGACCTCTGTCCTATATAGGGGGGCTCGGGAAAACAAGGAGGGAGGCTTTGGACGACTAAACCATCCACCACCGGACCTTTGCCATCACACCACCCTCTACCACTTAGAACCCATCCGAAAACCCTAAGCCTCCACATCCGAGCCGTCATCTACCATCGAAGCCGTGCCGCAGCCGAGTCGAAGTGAAGGAGCATCGATCGGAGAGGAGGACAACGAAGAACAAAGGCATATTCCGAGAATGATCTGTATCTTGTTCTTCCCTTCTCTTACTTTTGATGTAATGCAATTCATGATGAACTAACTACATTGCTAAGGCTTAGATGAAACCCCGGTTATGAATAATTATTAGGTTTATTTATATTGTCTATGCCATGCACTCATAATCGAATATTTGATTCAATTATCGGATTATTATGATGGAAGTCTCTCACATAGTATGTCATGCATCCTTTGTCGTTATGATGAATCATTGTAGTAATCAATGCATGTTATTTAACGAAAATTTAGAATCTTGATTAGTTGTGCTTTAGTTAGACATCTAATGCTCTGTTCTAATACATCTTTGCATGAAAATTGAATCATACATATGTCTTCAATCTAATTAAGAGCCTAACGATCATATTCTCGAGTCGAGCACGGGATTTGTATTCCCGCATGCTACTCGTTCGCATAGACCATTTTGAATAAACCTAGTAATATGAATAACCGAGGTGGATTCGAATGCCTTAGTACATTCTCCACTTGGAACTCGACTTCCCGTAACTAGCTTGTTTTTCTTTCTTTAATTAATTCGTTTTTAATCTCAAAACAAATCAACTCCAATTAAAATTATTGTTTAAAGTAATTTAGGTTAAATAGTTAATAACCCTAGATTAGACAGTTTCCTCATTAGCAATCCCTGTGGGATCGACCTCGTAATACGTACCGCTCCTACAAAGCGATTCGTGCACTTGCGAGTTATAATTTAGATCAAATTGAACCCTTAATTTAGGATTAGTTTAGATCGCATCAAGTTTTTGGCGCCGTTGCCGGGGATTGCAACGGAGCTTTTTTAGGTTATTTCATATTTGCCCTATCTTGTTTAATTAGCTAGCTTTTCTTCTCTATTTCTAAAAAAAAAAAAACAAAAAAAAAAAACAAAAAAAAAACAAAAAAAAAAAAAAACAAAACAAAAACTTCTTTTCGAGCGGTGTATGTCCACGTGGACTCGCGTGAACGGTCGCTTAGTTCGGAACGAATCATTAGAAATTCCTCTCACCTTTGTGGGTAACGTCTCTATCTTTAATACGATGGCGAACGGAAACCCACCTCAAGCGATGACCCTGAAGGAGTACATGTACCCTACTCGGTCTACTCAACCTTCTAGCATCACGCTTCCAGCTGCTACGGCTCACTTCGAAATTAAATCCGGCATGATACAGATGCTACCGGTCTTCCGTGGCATGGCCAATGAAAACCCGTACCAACACGTTAGAGAGTTTGAAGATATCTGCGGTACAATGAAATTTAATCAAGTTACTGATGACTCTCTCAAACTTAGGTTATTCCCATTCTCCCTGAAAGAAAAAGCCAAAGCTTGGCTAATTTCGATACAACCGGGAACCTTTACGACCTGGAAGAGTCTAGCTGAAGCATTCTATAAGAAATTCTATTCCAAGCAGAAAACTGCTATTGTACGTCAATCCCTCAACATGTTTCATCAATTAGAGGGAGAGACTTTCTACACGTACTTCGAAAGATTCAAGGATCTTCTACTTGAATGCCCTCATCATGGGTTTGAAAAAATTCGACTGATCCAGATCCTCTACGAAGGTCTCAACTATACGACTAAGACTATGGTAGAATCTCTCTGTAATGGAGGATTCACCGAGAAGACTGTCGATGAGGCCTGGAATTATTTCGAGGAAATGGCAGAGAATACCTTAGAATGGGAGCCCGTTAGTATTGATCCTAAGAAACCCATTGCTACTAGCAAAGGAGGTTTTTATAAAGTCGAATCTAGTTTTGAGAATGATGCCAAAATGACTGCACTAATACGAAGACTCGAAGCCTTAGAAGTAAATAAGGAGGCGAACACTACTGCGTCTGAACCTACTAGATTTAAGGAATCCCCCATCTGTGTCTTGTGTGACGGAACCGACCATCTGGTCGAGGATTGCCCTGGTTTACCAGTGGTTAAAGCTGAGCAAGCAAATGTGCTTGATACTTTCCGTAAATTCAACCAAGGTAATAACCCCTACAGTCAAACCTATAATCCTGGTTGGCGAAACCATCCAAACCTTGCTTGGAAGCCACCACAAGGGTATGGAGGAGCATCATCTTTTCAAGGTCCTAATCAATACTCCTCCTCTAATCAACAATATAGATCCAATAACCAGTTCAATCAAGAGAACCAAAATACTGCGGCACCACCTCCTTACATCCCGCCTAATCAAAGAAAGCCATCGGTGGAAGATATACTCCAACAAATTTTACAGAAACAAATTATACAAGAGCAATCTGACAAGGTCAATCAACTTGCCATAGCTAAATTAGAAACTCAATTCGAACAACTTGCAGCGTCAGTAGGAGGACGAGAAAAAGGCCAATTTCCAAGCCAAACAATTCCTAATCCAAAAGGACAAAGTTATGGCCAAAACTCTTCAAAAGGCCAGTTTGAAGTTGGAACTACCTCTAGGGAACCCCATAAGGAAGTTCAAGCAATTCATACCCTAAGATCTGGCAAGGAAGTGGACAATCAAGTTCAAAATCCTGATGAAGACCAAACCACTACTGAAACTCCTAATGAGAACAACAGTCAACCTGCACAAGAGGATACGACAACTCAAAAAAATAAAGAACCTGTCGTTGAATCTTGCACAAGATCTTATGTACCCAAGGCCCCATTCCCACAGCGCCTGCAAGCCAATAAAAAATCTATTCAAAATGAGGGCATCCTAGAAGTCTTTAAGAATATGCAAATCAATATCCCATTCTTGGATGCCATTAAGCAAATACCCTCCTATGCTAAGTTTCTCAAGGACCTTACTACTATTAAAAGAAAAACATCTGTTCCTTGTGCTGCTACTATGGCAGCCCAAGCCTCCTGTTTTATCCAACAGACTGTTGCACCCAAGTATAAGGATCCGGGCTGTCCAACTATTTCTATAGGAATAGGAGACACAATAGTAGAAAAGTGTCTTCTGGATTTGGGTGCTAGTGTTAACCTTCTACCCTATTCGGTTTACACTCAATTGGGTTTGGGGGAGTTAAAACCCACAACCCTGACGTTACTTTTAGCCGATAGGTCTGTAAAAATTCCAAAGGGCGTTGTTGAAGATGTCATCATTAAGGTGGACGAATTCTACTTTCCTGCTGATTTTGTCGTCCTTGATACTGAACCAGTCCTAAACCCCAATAAGCACATCCCTGTGATCTTAGGTCGACCATTCCTTGCCACGGCGGATGCTGTTATTCGATGTAGAAATGGAGTAATGACACTTTCATTTGGCAATATGAAGGTCGAACTCAATGTCTTTCGTAACAGCGTGCAACCTTCTGACATGGATGACGTTGAAGAAGTTGATATGATTGATACTTTGGTTGATGATACTTTTGATAACTCTTGTTTGAATGATCCACTGGAATAATGCTTAGCCCATTTCGGATTAGACATGGATATGGATGCATCTATTAGAGAAATTAACACACTGTTAGATTCCGCTCCTCCCATGGATATAGGTCGATGGAAGGCTAGGATAGAACCCCTACCAGTGAACAAATCTATGCCTATTCCATCAATCATCGAACCTCCAAAGTTAGAATTGAAACCTCTCCCTGACACGTTGAAGTATACTTTTCTTGGTGACTCTGAAACCTTGCCTGTTATTATTTCTTCACAATTAGACAAGGACCAAGAAAAGCAATTACTTGACGTCCTACAAACACATAGAGAAGCCATTGGGTGGACAATAGCTGATATAAAGGGAATTAGTCCTTCAATAGTCATGCACCAAATTCATCTCGAAGAGAATTCTAAACCCTCGAGAGAATCACAAAGGCGACTAAATCCCGTTATGAAGGAAGTAGTGCGAGGCGAAGTGATGAAGTTACTTGACGCGGGCATTATCTATCCTATATCCGATAGTCAATGGGTCAGCCCCGTACAAGTTGTTCCTAAAAAGTCTGGTGTTACCGTAGTTGCAAATGAAAACAATGAATTAGTACCAACTCGAGTCCAAACTGGTTGGCGAGTTTGTATTGATTATAGGAAGTTAAACGCTATGACTAGAAAAGATCATTTTCCTTTACCTTTCATTGATCAAATGTTAGAGCGTTTAGCAGGCCATGCATACTACTCATTTTTGGATGGCTATTCGGGATATAACCAAATCCCAATTGCTCGTGAGGATCAAGAGAAAACGACGTTCACATGTCCGTTTGGTACATTTGCCTACCGTCGCATGCCCTTTGGGTTATGCAATGCACCTGCTACCTTTCAGCGGTGTATGTTAAGTATCTTTTCAGATATGGTAGAACGATTTTTAGAGGTCTTCATGGACGATTTCTCAGTTTTTGGATCTAACTTTGATGAAGGGCTTTATCACCTCTCTCTTGTTCTGATCCGCTGTAAGGAGAAAAACTTAGTTCTTAATTGGGAAAAATATCACTTTATGGTCAAATCTGGTATTGTTTTAGGTCATATTGTGTCGGATAAGGGGATAGAAGTTGATAAAGCCAAGGTGGATCTTATCTCTAATTTACCACCTCCAAAAACTGTCAGAGAAGTGCGATCCTTCCTAGGACACGCTGGCTTCTACCGCCGCTTCATTAAAGACTTCTCAAAAATTTCTAAACCCTTATGTGACTTACTAGCCAAAGATGTCTCTTTCGAATTTACTCCTGCCTGCTTGAATGCCTTTGAAAGGCTTAAAACTGAATTAACATCAGCACCCATCATCCGACCTCCTGATTGGAATGCTCCATTCGAGGTGATGTGTGATGCATCAGATTACGCTTTAGGTGCAGTTTTAGGGCAACGAAGTGCTAAACTCCCCCACGTCATTCAATACGCGAGCAAAACTCTTAATGATGCTCAACTCAATTATTCAACCACTGAAAAAGAGTTATTAGCCGTCGTCTTTGCCCTAGACAAATTTCGTCCCTACCTAATTGGATCAAAGGTTATTATTTTTACTGATCACGCTGCGCTTAAGTATCTTCTCGCAAAGAAAGATGCTAAAGCGTGATTAATTCGATGGATTTTATTGCTACAAGAATTTGATCTCGAAATTAGAGACAAAAAGGGATCGGAGAATGTAGTTGCCGACCACCTATCTAGGCTGATAGTTGAGCCAATGACAGAACCTACACCTATAGTCGAAACCTTTCCAGATGAGCAATTAATGCTAATATCTCATATTAACACCCCATGGTATGCTGATATTGTAAATTACCTAGTCACAGGACAGATGCCTAATACTTGGATTAAACAAAACGAATGCGATTCATATCGAAAGCCAAATGGTATTTCTGGGATGAACCATATCTATTCAAATACTGTTCTGATCAAATTATCAGACGATGTGTCCCTGACTGCGATCATAAACATATTATCTCATTTTGCCATGACCACGCATGTGGTGGACACTTTAGTGGTAAGAAAACCGCTGCAAAAATTTTACAGTGTGGTTTCTATTGGCCGACCTTATTTAAAGATACTCATGCTTATTGCAAATCTTGTGATCGTTGTCAACGTCTAGGAAAAATTTCAAAACGTAATGAGATGCCCTTAAATCCAATTCTGATCGCTGAAATCTTTGATGTTTGGGGCATTGATTTTATGGGACCTTTCCCTATGTCTTATGGTTGCCAATACATTCTAGTCTCTGTTGACTACGTCTCAAAATGGGTTGAAGCAGTCGCATGCCGAACAAATGACCACAAGGTCGTGGTCCAGTTCCTTAAAGAGAATATTTTTGCTAGATTTGGAACTCCACGTGCTATCATTAGCGATGGAGGTAAACATTTCTGCAATAGAATTTTTGAAGCATTAATGAAAAAGTACTGCGTCACCCATAAGGTAGCCACTCCCTACCACCCTCAAACTAGTGGGCAAGTTGAAATTTCAAATAGGGAGATAAAGACGATTTTAGAGAAAACAATTAACCCTAATAGGAAGGATTGGTCACTTCGGTTGACTGATGCCCTGTGGGCATATCGTACAGCTTTTAAAACTCCGATTGGAATGTCTCCATATCGCATAGTCTATGGGAAGGCCTGTCATCTGCCTGTCGAGTTGGAACATAGGGCCTATTGGGCGATCAAACGATTAAATTATGACCTCGATAAGGCCGGTAAACAAAGAAAACTTCAACTCGATGAGCTCGATGAGATTCGAAATGATGCGTATAATTGCGCTAAGCGATATAAGGATCGAATGAAGATCATGCACGATAAGATCATAACTCGAAAGGAATTATATCCAGGCCAAAAAGTCCTATTATACAACTCTAGATTGCATCTGTTCCCTGGCAAGTTAAAATCACGTTGGACGGGACCATACATTATTGATAAAATTCACCCATACGGTGCGGTAGAACTCTTAAATGATAAGGATGGAACAACTTTCCAAGTTAACGGTCATCGTCTAAAACCATACCTTGAGTATCTGACCCCAGAAGTTGAAGAGGTACTTCTGGAAGATCCTGTTTATCAGGATTAATTTATTTATCTACAAAAAATCCTCTCTTGTATAATAGCTGTTAGTTGTTTTTTTTTTATCATCTCCTATTTTTCTGTTTCAGTAGAATATCTGCTATTTATTTTTAGTTAAACTATGATTGTCTTTTCTTTTTCTTCGTGGCACTAACATTTTGCAGGAAACTATCATACAAAACACGTTTAAGGTATTATCCATCCTTAAAACTTTGTACTTGTATTTTTCATATATGTCCTTAAAAAAAATGCTATCATATAATGCCATCATCTCATTCATGAGCATGTCTAATTCATACATTGAGGACAATGTCTAATTTAAGTTTGGGGGTGTGATGTACCTTTTTGCAAAATCTTGTATGCATTAAATTTCCACAAAATTTTTCTGTTCTTATTTTGAATTTTTTTTACACAAAAAAAAAAAAAATTGTTTTTTTTAAAATAATATTAATAATGCATCAACTTACGCTGTAGTGGGACAGCTCGGCACATACGTCCTGGCGTATGTGTGTCTCGTCTGTAGTCCCCTACCAAAACTACAGCGTTCGTATAGAAGGCTATAGGAATTTGCATTTGCATATTTTTATTTTCTTGTTCATATTTTAGTTTCTTATCGTATTACTTTTGGTGTCCTTTTTGTTCTTTCAGAAAAAAAAAAAAAAATTGATATATATATTTTACCTTTATTTCAGATTTTGTAGTATAATTCTAGTGTACTCGAATAGGACTATAAGGCACTTGGTAATCAAGGTATAAAGTCCAAGGATTAGCTAGAAAGAGTATGTCTAATATGGTTCTGACCCTTGGTAACCTTTTAGAGATTGTCAAAACAAACTAGACTTGACTTTCACTTCACATCTGGCTTACACCTCTAGGGTCTAGATTCAAAGCTTTCATATCACCTAATAGTCACTTGGAGTCCTGATGAACCATGCGGATCTGGTTCACTTGGTTTGAAAAAAAAAAAAAAAAAAAAAAATCAGTAGAAAAGCGACCAGTGAATTCTAAGGTATAGCGAAAAGGGCTACCTATTAGCATGGTCTAGGACCTGATTATATAAAAGTCTTAACTTGTATGCCCTAGTATGAGTGAAGCCTGGTCGATAGGGTTATGAGAATGATCCTATGGATGCAGAGTGAATCAAATATAAAGGCAACATGAGGATGGCTACCTAACTCATGAGAGCGTTGGCAGCGTGTCATGGGCATAGAGTGCAGCTGGCATGGTACAAGTTAGGAAGGGATATATAATTAGATCCAGAAAAAAATGAGACCAAAAAAAAAAAAAAAAAAAAAAAAAAAAAAAAGAAAAGAAAAGAAAATAGTGTGAAAGCCGTCGCTATAAACAATGTGGGGAAACTGGAATATCACATATAAAGCCGAAAGGTATTAAGGTGAATATCTACAACTCTCACTAGCCTGTCTAGATTAGCTGGTTTTGACTCAGGTTCTAAGGTCGACTTTGACCGTTCTAGGAGATTGTTAGAATGATATGAATGTAGAGAACCAAACCCCCAGTTGTGTTTAGCCCAGACAGCACCGAGCACTCGAGCATAGTTGACCTTGACATTTTCTAGCGGGAAACTAATAGTTAGAACCTAAAGTGCTTACTTCGAAGGCCGAATCTTGGGTTAGATACCTTGTGAGTACGTCTTGTGCCTTAGAAATTCTATTTTTGAGTACTTTTTAATTATTCTACGAAACCGAATTTTCTTATTTCTTATTTATATTTTCAAAAAAAAAAAAAAAAAAGTTTGAATTTTGTGGGTAAATTCACTGCAAACCCTCACGAGACAAAACTCGTCCACTGGGGTAACCCAGGGGTTTAACGGCTTGTTGCACATGCTAAGTGCAATCGCGATTCCTGCGAAAGTGAGTTAAGTTATTTTTATTCTTTTATTATTTTCTTAGTTTATTTTGTTGCTTTCTCGAGGACGAGAAAGATTCAAGTTTGGGGGTGTGTTGAGCGTCCATTTGGTGCAAATTGTCCCTTCTTTATCATGCACATAGCGTCAGTTTCTTACGTAAAACTTTCATAATACACGTAAACTGCATGAGTTTCTTTGCATCACGATATAGTAGACTCTCATACGAACCCAACGGCATATTGGTTCACTCTCATACATTACATGCATGAAAGATACAGGGCCCGAAAGTCCAAATTATCCTTTTATCGATAATCGTGTTTAAACCTGACAAGCGTCATTTCATGTGTGTCTTTCAGGAAATCGATCCGGTTTTCGATGCAGTCAGCTCAAGGACTTCAGGACCAAGCCGTGGATATTCTCACGGCTCTCCGATGGAGGATGTACAGCTCGTTGGAGGCCTATTCTGAAGAACGATGAAAATGAATAATTGCGATGATTCTGAGGAGAAAAGACTTCAACAAGCCGATCGATGCAGTGCTTGATTCAAATTAGAGAAGGAATACACGCATGCAAATGGAATGCCGTAAGTTGACGAGCTCAGATGGTTCGAATGATGAAACCCCTGGATCACCACCCCTAAACTGATACCATCGAAGACCCTTACCCATCCATATCTCCACATCCACAACCATCAGTGCATGGGCTGTTCATAGCCGTCCATTCCCTAACCGACCGGCCGTGCCTTCAAACCCCTCGCCATACCCACCATGCATGCAGCCATCATCCGAAACCCAAGCCCAGATTTCTATTCAAGCCATCCGATCCAATAATCCTCATCCTAGCCGTCCCTAGTTACTCCGTGATCAAACCCATAATTGCATGCAGCTGTCCTCTTCTACATCTCATCCAATATCAGCCATCCGATTTAATCCAGCCGTCCCTTACAACAGCCATGCATGCATATGCAGGCCTTAAAACCGGATCCCATCAAAGCTCCCTTAAAACCGTATTCCATGCATGCACCCACCGAACCCATGCAGCCTCCAACTCATCCATCATTAAATCACAGCCGTCCGATCCACGAATCTGATGGCATGCAAACCATCTCTACCGATCATTCTCTCTCCCGTTTCCTTCCTTCTCTCAGACTCTCACCCGATCTTCTCTCTCTCTAGATGCCCAACTTAGCAACCGGATCCCGAGTACCCAGCGTCCCACGTTCTCTCTCTAGCCGAACGTCCCGCTCTCCCACCGAACTTCTCTCTCTAATTCCCTCTCTTTCCTCTTTCTCTCTAACCGCCCAGCTTACTCTCTCTCCCACCGAACTTCTCTCTCTAGTCCGCACATCTCTCTCCTCCTCCTAGTTTCCTGCAGCTCTCGGATTCTCTTTCCTTCTCTCTATTCTTTCCATTCTCTCTCTAACCAAATCCCAGCCGAACCCCCGAGCCATGCACGTCCCCTCTCCGGGAATCTCTCTCTTTAGCGAATCTCTCTCGTCCCTCTTTCCTTATCAGCCCCGGATCCCAACCGAACACTCTATCTATCTCTACCTCTTCTCTTCCCTTATCCGAACGACCCCAGCCCGACTTCCTCTCTAATAAGCAACCGACCTCTGTCCTATATAGGGGGGCTCGGGAAAACAAGGAGGGAGGCTTTGGACGACTAAACCATCCACCACCGGACCTTTGCCATCACACCACCCTCTACCACTTAGAACCCATCCGAAAACCCTAAGCCTCCACATCCGAGCCGTCATCTACCATCGAAGCCGTGCCGCAGCCGAGTCGAAGTGAAGGAGCATCGATCGGAGAGGAGGACAACGAAGAACAAAGGCATATTCCGAGAATGATCTGTATCTTGTTCTTCCCTTCTCTTACTTTTGATGTAATGCAATTCATGATGAACTAACTACATTGCTAAGGCTTAGATGAAACCCCGGTTATGAATAATTATTAGGTTTATTTATATTGTCTATGCCATGCACTCATAATCGAATATTTGATTCAATTATCGGATTATTATGATGGAAGTCTCTCACATAGTATGTCATGCATCCTTTGTCGTTATGATGAATCATTGTAGTAATCAATGCATGTTATTTAACGAAAATTTAGAATCTTGATTAGTTGTGCTTTAGTTAGACATCTAATGCTCTGTTCTAATACATCTTTGCATGAAAATTGAATCATACATATGTCTTCAATCTAATTAAGAGCCTAACGATCATATTCTCGAGTCGAGCACGGGATTTGTATTCCCGCATGCTACTCGTTCGCATAGACCATTTTGAATAAACCTAGTAATATGAATAACCGAGGTGGATTCGAATGCCTTAGTACCTTCTCCACTTGGAACTCGACTTCCCGTAACTAGCTTGTTTTTCTTTCTTTAATTAATTCGTTTTTAATCTCAAAACAAATCAACTCCAATTAAAATTATCGTTTAAAGTAATTTAGGTTAAATAGTTAATAACCCTAGATTAGACAGTTTCCTCATTAGCAATCCCTGTGGGATCGACCTCGTAATACGTACCGCTCCTACAAAGCGATTCGTGCACTTGCGAGTTATAATTTAGATCAAATTGAACCCTTAATTTAGGATTAGTTTAGATCGCATCAGGGCTCACTTGAAGACTACAACGAGGTGATAGGCAAAGGCATGTGCTATATATCCACAAAGTCCGGGGTACATTCGCTGCCTCGGCATTCGACGAAGCCCAAGAAGACATCCTTGGCACTCGAATGCAAAGTCTGAGGTGCACTCGTTGCCTCGACATTCGGCGAACCTCAAGGAGACAGCCTTGGTAATCGAATGCAAAGTCCGAAGCGCTTATCTAGGCAAATACAAATCGACTATCAAGAGTCGCCTAAAGTTACCATCGAACAACAAATTATCGCCTCCACAGATAGGTCTGGGGGTTGGAGACTCCCAACCTTCAATCTTACTATTGCGCACGAACTCGAAGATTGGAGATAGCCAATCTTCGACTTCTTCAAAGAAGGCCGAATGCAGAAGATTCAATTCAAGCCAGAAGAGACTTCAAAGAAAACTTCCATACTACAGTATTCAAGATGCAAATCTCTACTTCAGGTCACACAATGGGACACTGCTCAAATGTGTTGTCCCCACACAAGCAGAGGCGATTCCAATCAACGTCCACTCTGGATCCTGTGGAAATCATTCCAGAGGAAAGTCTCTCGAAGCCAAGACGAAGCTACAAGGCTACTAACACCTTGAAGACCAGAGCAGTCGAAGAAGGGATAAACGATGAGCTCCGAATAAACGATCTTGACTTCTCCGAAGAACTGCGAGATCAGGCGATCATTCGTATTGCGAACTACCAACAGAAGATCAAGCGAGCCTATGACCAGAGGGTTGCCAAGACAATTTCCTATCAAAAGCCCGGTACTCAGAGCAGTCTTTTCCAATACAAGAGAGAAGCAGTGGGAAACTAACTCCCAACTGGGAAGGAACCTACACCGTCGAATCTATCGCAAGCAAAGATCTTATCGACTGATCTCACCAAAAAGAGAGAGATTTTCGTCTCTGATGTAATTTCTATGCTGAATAAAGATTGCTCTCAAACGTCTACTTGTCTGTTCAAATTCTGCGTTATGAGACAGTGCAACATTCAGTTTCATCTTCAAGCAAATTCAAGTTGAGCCAGCTCAACCTTCAAGCTACCAGGTCGTTTAACAAGTTTAGGGCCTCGTGTTGCGACACGACCCTTTACGTGCAAATGTTAAACGGTTTCGGGTTGTGAAACAGCACAACTCTCAATTTCAAGCTACCAGGTCGTTTAACAAGTTTAGGGCCTCGTGTTGCGACACGACCCTTTACGTGCAAATGTTAAACGGTTTCGGGTTGTGAAACAGCACAACTCTCAATTTCAAGCTACCAGGTCGTTTAACAAGTTTAGGGCCTCGTGTTGCGACACGACCCTTTACGTGCAAATGTTAAACGGTTTCGGGTTGTGAAACAGCACAACTCTTAATTTCAAGCTAACAGAATATCAACACTCAGATACATAATCCGAGGCACCTTCGCTGCCTCGACGTGTAGCAAAGCACCAAGCTCTTAGCCCCAACACATCTCGACATGAAGATCAAGGTCCAACGCGTTCTGCAGCATTCAACCAACGTCGCTCCAAAGGCAGGACATCCCTCAAACTTACCAAGTCACTACAGAAGACTTCTACCACTCGACACTCATAAGAGAGCATCACGCGCTCTCATGCTCGAAGAAGACACGTTCTGGAAGTTCACCACCGATGAGGGGGTGAATCTACACTCTTCTATAGCCAGCATCAATATACAAAGACATGTGCTCCACGCTCCAAATTAGTTAAGAGAATGTTGCAACCCAACTCCTGTCAACTGGAGAGATAGGAGAAACAATCCTCCAACAACTTACAGACGAAGACTCATCAACCATTCAAGGACAAAGTCTGAGGCCTGAACCTCAACATTCGAAGGCAAAGTCCAAACCTAATTCTAGTATTTGGCAGTAAAGTACTAAGTCATAGCCTCGGCTCCCAACAGAGAATTTTGAAACACAATTGATGCTCGGCTGTGCAAAGTTGGAGGACATAGCTGACAGTTGCAGGCAAACCGTTCAGGGGGTAGTCAAAACATTTGAAGATCAATCACCGATCTCCCGACAGTAATTGAGCATCTAGTAATGGCATATCGTCTCAACCGATCAATCAAACTTCAAGGCCATTTTCACAAAGTTCAGCCAGAAAAGTCGATCCCCTAGACCGTTACCAGTTAGCGGCAATCGATCGATTAGCCCTTCGTCTGGAGTTGCCCTTGTTCGTCCATGCACTCGACGTAGCATGGAGGCCCACGAGCTCCGAAGCGCAACCACATTGAAGTTCGATTAGGAAATTACACTTATACCTGTTGGCGGGTTATAACAGCTGACAGGGTCATTCAATTACAACATTTCAAGAGCATGCAATCGACGATTGGGATTCACTTTTACAGAAGGGCTCAACATCAAACCAGGGGACTGCTCCAAGTCTCCAACTTTAGAGAGAAGATCCCACTCGAAATCCAACTTGCCCTTCAATCCAACTCAACTTCCCACTTGGAACCCAAGTTGCCATTCAATCCCATTCAGCGTCCCACTTGGAACCCAAGTTTCCATTCAATCCCATTCAGAGTCCCACTTGGAACCCAAGTTGCCATTCAATCCCATTCAGAGTTCCACTTGGAATCCAAGTTGCCGTTCAAATCCAACTCTCAAACAAGAGCAAACACCAAACCTCCATCAAACGGCCATCATTTGTGCATCAATGCCTTCACAGCAACGATGGCATTGTGCACCATAATTCAGCCTTCTGCGTGGCGGTGAATCACAGGCCCATTGACCTGATCAACGGTCCGTGACTCATCTCATTCACAAGAGTGCAGCAGTTACTGTTGGGTCCGTGACTCCATCCATTCACAAAAGTGGGTCAGCGGTGAGAGCCCGTGACTACACAGTGAAGAGCCTCAGGCGATCGATCACAGCCCACTGACCTGATCCAACGGCCAGCATTTATGCATTCAAAAACGTATGGCAGCAGTGGGAGCCCGTGACTGCATAGTGGGGTTTGAGCTGTCTCAACCCGTGACTTGTGATCCCCCGGCCCAGTGACTGCAGTACCCTCTCTGCTCCGGCGTCCTACAAGCACGAGCACTCTCTCCTCCTCTCCAAGCGGCTGCAGATCGCGGATTCGGCGACGGCCACCTCTACGCCCTCGGCTCCGATCGGCAGCGCACACCCGATCAAGCACAGCTGCAGCGTCCCCCCCCTTCACCGACAACGCCAACTCCGCCTCAGGTCGGCAGCCGGCGACCGATCGGGCATAATTCAGCCGGTCAAGATTTCAGCGATCGGTCAAAAAGGGGGTTTTTCTCCAAATTTAGTGCAAATTCACCCGATCGGTCAATCGGCGAACCTCGACCCCTTTCTTCCCCTTCGTTTTCCATTTGATCGGCAAAAAAAAACACTAGATCTGGAGCGAAACATGGGTATTTTGCCGATCAACCATTTCTTGACCGGCTGTTTTTTGTCCGATCGGTGAAATTCACCCGATCGGCGAAATTCTCCCGATCGTCTTCCATCTGATCGGCGAAAAACACACTAGATCTGGAGCGAAACGTGGGTATTTTGCCGATCAACCATTTCTTGACCGGCTGTTTTTTGTCCGATCGGTGAAATTCACCCAATCGACGAAATTCTCCCGATCGTCTTTCATCTGATCGGCGAAAAACACACTAGATCTGGAGCGAAACGTGGATGTTTGACCGATCATCAATCTTCTCTCTTGATCTATTTTTTTCTGATCGGCGACATGCACCTGATCGGCGATTTGCACCCGATCAATAACCTCCTCCCTCCCTCAACCTGATCGATATCCAAATCCGACAACTCCCCTACAGCATCCTCAAATTTCAACAATCATGGGTCGAGGCCATCCTCCCCTCTTCGATCTAGTCCATCAGATCTAATCCGCGACCCTGGCAGAGGGTCTTCCGTTGATCGGTCGGTCAAAATTTGACCGATCAAATTTGACCGATCACTTTTTGACCGATCACTTTTGACCGATCAAATTTGACCGATCACTTCGACCGATCACTTTGACCGATCGGTCAGACTTGACCGATCAGTCGAATTCGACCGATCGGTCGATTTTCTACTAGATCTGTCAAAAAACCGTGTCTTTTGACCGATCACCCGATCCTTGACCGGTTGAAAATTGACCGATCATTTTTGACCGATCACTCTTAACCGATCAAATTTGACCGATCACTTTTTGACCGATCACTTTTGACCGATCAAATTTGACCGATCACTTCGACCGATCACTTTGACCGATCGGTCAGACTTGACCGATCAGTCGAATTCGACCGATCGGTCGATTTTCTACTAGATCTGTCAAAAAACCGTGTCTTTTGACCGATCACCCGATCCTTGACCGGTTGAAATTTGATCGATCACTTTTGACCGATCACTCTTAACCGATCAAATTTGACCGATCACTTTTTGACCGATCACTTTTGACCGATCAAATTTGACCGATCAAATTTGACCGATCACTTCGACCGATCACTTTGACCGATCGGTCAGACTTGACCGATCAGTCAAATTCGACCGATCGGTCGATTTTCTACTAGATCTGTCAAAAAACCGTGTCTTTTGACTGATCACCCGATCCTTGACCGGTTGAAATTTGACCGATCACTTCGACCGATCACTTTGAGCGATCGGTCAGACTTGACCGATCAGTCGAATTCGACCGATCGGTCGATTTTCTACTAGATCTGTCAAAAAACCGTGTCTTTTGACCGATCACCCGATCCTTGACCGGTTGAAATTTGACCGATCACATTTGACCGATCACTTTTTACCGATCACACTTGACCGATCAAATTTGACCGATCAAATTTGACCGATCACTTTTTGACCGATCACTTTTGACCGACCACTTTGACCGATCAAATTTGACCGATCACTTCAACCGATCACTTTGACCGATCGATCAGACTTGACCGATCAGTCAAATTCAACCGATCAGTCTATTTTCAAACGCTAGCACTCGACAAAGAGCACCTCTTCATGTGTGACAGGGGGTCGTTAGCTTTGCACCACGAGTCCAAGCCAGCCAAGGAGGCCTCTTAGCTAACTTGGAGGGGGTAACTGTGGGTGCAAATTTTGGCAAGAAGTCTGCAAACAGCGGGACCCACCGGCCCTGCCTGGTGGGCCCCCGAGTACCACAGCGAGACCCACCGGCCCTGCCCGGTGGGCCCATGAAGGCTTCCGAGGGACCCACCAGCCCTGCCTGGTGGGCCCCCGAGTACCACAGCGGGACCCATCGGCCCTGCCCGGTGGGCCCATGAAGGCTTCCGAGGGACCCACCAGCCCTGCCTGGTGGGCCCCCGAGTACCACAGCGGGACCCACCGGCCCTGCCCAGTGGGCCTATGAAGGCTTCCGAGGGACCCACCAGCCCTGCCTGGTGGGCCCCCCAAGAACCGCAACGGGACCCACCGGCCCTGCCTGGTGGGCCCCTAAGACGGCAGCGGAGCCCACCAGCCTTACCTGGAGGATCCCCAGATACGACAGCAGAAAACCGTCATTTACCACCAGAGAATCCTATAAATAGCAGAGCCTTCAGGAGGAGAGGGGATCGAACTCTCAGTTCTAAAACCAGAGCTCTGAGATTTCTAACTTCCCATCTTCCACCTCTCTTTGATCTTCTTCTCTCTTTCGAAGAGATCAGAGTGTTTTCAGTGATACTCGGCCTGTCGAGATCACTTCAACATAAGTGTTAGTGAATTCGGGTTGCTCCCTATAGCACGGAGACGTAGGCTTCGGCCGAACTCCGAGATCATATCTCGTGTCAACAATCTCTCTGATTGCATCTCTCTGTTTACATATCAAAGGCTTCAACTTCAATCAACAGATCGAACAACGATCTTCGACGTCAACTTCAATTTCAATTGACTGGTGCTGCGAAAGTCTTCGGGTCGGCACGAAGATTTTCCCCTACAGTTTGGCGCCGTCTGTGGGATTCGTTCAAAAAGCTCAAAGTGCTCGACGACAACATCGGATCGGTTGAGCAGACAACTGATCTTCAAAGTCAAACTTCCCAGCTCCCTCGGTTGAGCAGACAACCGAATGGACACGAGCGATCTGGTTGCTTCCTCCGCTTTCACTGAATGGCGAAGACTCTATCAGGATCATCCAGAGGGAAGTTACTCAGAACGACATCAGTTTCGACCCGAGACTCGCTCAATGAGTCGGCGGCTCAACTTCAATCCAACAACCCACTCTTTCTAGACAATCTATCATCGACATCTCCCATCGATATCCTAAGCCTTTCAAGTCTGACTCTCCCACTCTCTCTTTCTCTCTCTCTCTCTCTCTCTCTCTCTCTCTCTCTCTCTCTATCTCTAGAGTCGATCATAGCCGCCCATTTCACCGACCCTGCATGCATGTCTCCATGTCACCTTCTCTCTCTAAAACTCAGGCTGTACCCAAACTTAAAGAGGGGGAATCATGCATGACTCGAACGTAATGGTGTTGGGGTTGAGGTTGGACGACTATACATGATCTTATTTAATTCCCATCGCGAACCTCTCGCTTTCTCTTTCCATATCTCTTTTCTCTCTCTATTGAGATGGGGGGAAGAGAGAGAGAGAGACGGAGAGAGAGAGAGAGAGAGAGAGAGAGAAGACCGGGCGAGGGAGAGAGAGAACCGGGGAGAGACATCGAGACGGGAAGAGAGAGAGAGGAGAGAGAGAGATTGTGGAAAGAGAGAGTCTAGTCAGCGTTTTTTTTGTCTAGCCAGCTTTTTGTTCCGTTTTATCTAGTCAGAATGTAGACCGTCGTCCCTTGTTATATAGAAGATTTTCATCTTTCTTTCATTATCCCACTTGGGCACACATCATAGCCATACATTGCAAAAACCCATGCATGATCCCAATACCCGAAACCTGATGGCAGCCCTCTTTTAAATCCCATTTTTCTTCATTAAAAACTCATTTATCATCTCTTTAATCCCTCCATTAAACTCTCTTAGCTCTTCATTTAATCAAACCTGATCGCAGCCGTCCGTCTATCATCTATGCATGCATGCATGCATGCAGCCGGCCATCACCCTCTCTCTTTCTTTCCTTACCCAAGCTAATCACAGTCTTCCCTGCACATGCAGAATCCCCCTCGGATCACGAACTTCTCTCTCTCGTGCACGAGCCATGCACGGTTATTCTCTCTTTCTCTTCCTTGATTCTCTCTCTTTCCATATCTCTCTTTCTCTCTCTAAATCTCGATCTCTACATCTCTGACCACCGAACGTCTCTCTCTCTTCTCTTAATCCGATCACAGTCGTCTTCATTGATTATCTCTCTTTCCATATTTCTCTTTCTCCCTCTAAATCTCTCTACATCTCTCAACACCGAACGTCTCTCTCTCTCTTCCCTTAATCCGATCACAGCCGTCCCGAGATCCTCTCTCTCCTCCGATTCCCTAAAAAGGTGGCAATTGCATCAGCCCTTACCCGTGACCCCCTCCGATTCTCTCTCTCTTTAAATATCTCTCTATCTCTTCTCTCCCTAATTCCTTCTCTCACCCGAACCCAATCACAGGCTTCTGGGCATCCAAACCATCACGTAGCCCGGACTTCTCTCTCTTGCGAAAAATCTCTCTCTATCTCTCTATATTGTGCCATTGCGAACCTCTCGCTTTCTCTTTCCATATCTCTCTTTCTCGATCTCTCTATTGAGATGGGGGAAGAAAGAAAGACAGAGAGAGAAAGAAAACCGGGCGGGGAAAGAGAGAGAGAGAGAGAGAGAGAGAGAGAGAGAGAGAGAGAGAGAGAGAGAGAGAGACGGAAAGAGAGAGAGAGAGAGAGAGAGATTGTTGGAAGAGATAGAGTCTAGTCAGCGTTTTTTTAGTCTAATCAGCTTTTTGGTTCGTTTTGTCTTGTCAGCATGTAGACCGCCGTCCCTTGTTATAAAGATTCTTTTCGGCAAGGCAGCTTGTTGATCGTGACCGCAGGAGAATAGGCTGTTAGATGGCTGCTCAAAGATTTTCAACCGGTACATATTAAAAAAAACCGAGAGAAGGAGAGCGACCGTTGCCGACCGTCCACTCTTATCTTTTTCCTATAAAACCAGCCTCTCCATTCCCTCTCCCCTACCCTCAACCCCACCATTAGCTCTGACCCATCCAAGCACGTGCCTAGGTCGTAGGGTTTCAAAGGGGCTCCCATGGTGATACAGTGTTCTTTACATGGATTGTTGGGGTGAGGGGGTTAGGGGGGTGGAGCGCCCTGTCCTCCAATGCAGGGCCTTCGGGGGCTGGATTGAGCTGCTGGGTTGTGGATCCCACTACCCTATATATTCCCGTGGAGTTGCTACGGTAGAGAGAGAACAGTGGGGGTTTCTCTTATCCTCTGCTGTTATTATGGGATAGGCTTGTGGTTTGCATAACCCAGGAGCTGCATCCGCCCTACCTGGCTCTTGTTTGGAGTGAAGGGAGCTCCACCTCTCTCTCTCTCTCTCTCTCTCTCTCTCTCTCTCTCATTTATATACTTCCATCTCGATTTGAGTTGTTAGGGTGAGAAAGGGAGTTTGGAGGGTGGAGCACCCTGACCTCCAAAAGAGGGCCTTGGAAGGGTGGATTGAGCTGCTGGATAATGGACCCCACTTCCCTATTCCCATGGGTTGCTTTTGTTGAGAGAGAACAGGGGGATTATTATTGTGGGATAGGCTTGTGGTTTGCATAACCCAGGAGCTGCATCAGCCCTACCTGACCCTTGTTTGGAGTGAAGGGAGCTCTACACCCACCTCTCTCTCTCTCTCTCTCTCTCTCTCTCTCTCTCTCTCTCTCTCTCTCTCTCTCCCCAACATTTATATACTTCCATCTCGATTTGAGTTGTTAAGGTGAGGGAGTTTGGGGGGTGGAGCATCCTGACCTCCAAAAGAGGGCCTTGGAAGGGCGAATTGAGCTGCTGGATTATGGATCCCACTTCCCTATTCTCATGGGTTTCTTTTGTAGAGAGAGAACAGTAGTGTGGAATTTTAGAAGCAAACAAAGCAGTAATTTTGGGGAGTAAATCGGTGAAGAAGTTCACCCACTTCTCACCTAAGGCATTCATATATTGACAGGAGATAGGGTACAAATAACCACAATTACAAAAGTGCCCTCCAAGATCACCATGGACATAAATGTCCCTATATAATTCAACACTCCCTCTCAAGCTGGAGCGTATATATCTGTCATGCCCAGCTTGCCCAAGACACTTCGAAATGGAACCTTTGTCACTCCCTTAGTTAGGATATCTGCGAGTTGATCACTTGTCCTTACGAACGGAGTGCATATTTCTCCATTCTTTAGCTTCTCTTTAATGAAAAGTCTATCGACTTCAATATGCTTGGTTCGATCATGCTGCACAGGGTTATGAGCAATGCTAATGGCTGCTTTGTTGTCACAATATAACTGCATTGGACGTTGAGGTTTAAAACCTAACTCAAGTAGGAGGATTTTTAACCAAAGCAGCTCACATAATCCATGAGCCATAGCACGAAATTCAGCTTCCGCACTTGATCTGGCCACTACATTTTGCTTTTTGCTTCTCCAAGTTACTAAGTTTCCTCCAACAAATGAACAATAGCCAGTGGTAGATCTTCTATCAGAAATAGAACCAGCCCAATCAGCATCGGTGTAGGCCTCAATTCGCATGTGACCATGTTTAGAGAATAAAAGACCTTTGCCCGGGGATGACTTCAAGTACCGCAAGATTCTATAAGCTGCCTCTAAGTGTGAAGTCTTGGGTGCATGCATGAGCTGACTCACAACACTTACCGCATAAGCAATATCTGGACGTGTCAAGGAAAGATATATAAGACGACCAACTAGCCTTTGATATCTCCCTGCATTATCAAGAGGCTTTCCACTATCCTCAAACAGCTTATGGTTCGGTTCAATAGGGTTGTATGCTGGTTTACATCCCAACATACCCGTTTCATGTAGTAGATCAAGAACATACTTTCTTTGGGATATGAAGATACCACGTTTTGATCTAGCAACTTCAATCCCAAGAAAATACTTCAATTGTCCAAGATCTTTCATCTCAAACTCTTTTCCCAGATACACCTTCAATCTACATATTTCTTCCTTGTCATTGCCAATCAATACTATATCATCAACATATACGATAAGCACTGAAAGTTTCCCTCTATTGTTCTTCACAAAGAGAGTATGATCTGCCTGACATTGCTTATATCCATACCTCACCATTGCCTCTCTAAACCTTTCGAACCAAGCTCTTGGAGATTGCTTTAACCCATAAAGGGCTTTCTTTAACTTACAAACTTTGTTTTTCGCAGAGGGTACTATAAATCCAGGTGGGGGTTTCATATACACCTCTTCTTCAAGATTTCCATGCAGGAAAGCATTCTTAACATCAAGTTGTAGAAGTGGCCAATCCTGATTAGCCGCAATAGAGAGCAACACACGAATAGAGTTCATCTTGACCACTGGAGCAAAAGTTTCTCGATAGTCAATCCCATATGTTTGTGTAAACCCCTTTGCAACAAGCCTTGCTTTATACCTTTCTATGGATCCATCAGACTTATGTTTCACATTAAACACCCACTTGCATCCTACAGATTGTTTTCCCTTTGGTAAGTCTGCCAACTCCCAGGTTTCATTTTTTTCAAGAGCCCTCATTTCTTCATTCATAGCTTCTCTCCATTTGGGATTAGAGAGTGCCTCTGCAATACTGCAAGGTAAGGACACTGAAGAAACAGAGGAAGTAAAGGCACGAAATTTTGGAGATAATGAACAATATGAAATAAACTCAGAGATGGGGTACTTAGAGTTAGGATGACGAATACGAGTTCCCTTTCGTATGGGAACTTCGACCTCAATACCTGGATCAGAAGTAGCCTCTTGGCAGGGTTGAGTAGCGGCGGTTTGTAAGTCTTCCTGGCCATCAATGGGATCAAGATCTTCATTCTGACCATCAGTAGGATCTCCATTCTGACCATCAGTAGGATCAGCACCATTCTGACCATCAGTAGGATTGACATTTCTATTAGGGAAGGTAGGAATCAAACTAGGCAAAGGAGCTGGCTTCTCTTCACATCCATGCTCCCTCTGAGGTGGAGTCCTATCAGAGGAAAAGAAAGGAACCGACTCAAGGAATGTAACATCCATGGACACAAAGCGCTTGTGTGTGGGAGGATGATAGCACTTATAGCCTTTCTGTTGAGGAGAGTAACCAAGAAAAACACACTTCAAGGCACGAGAATCAAGTTTGTTCCTACTTGACTTATGAACATGAACATAACATGTGCATCCAAAGACCTTCGGTGGAACGAAAAATTTTGCCAAATTGGAATTCAATAGATCAAGAGGAGTTTTAAACCCAAGAACCCGGGATGGTATACGATTAATAAGGAAAGAGGCTGTGAGAACAGCTTCAGACCAAAAAGGCTTAGGAACATTCATAGAAAGAAGGAGAGCACGGGTAATATCAAATAGGTGGCGATTCTTTCTCTCAGCAACTCCATTTTGTTGAGGAGTATCGACACATGTTGTTTGATGAATTATCCCATGATCACAAAAGTAGGACTGTATGTCCTCAGACCTGTATTCCCCCCCATTATCAGAACGAAGGACCTTGATTTTTGCATCAAATTGTGTAATGATCATTTGGTGATAGGATTTAAACATTGAAAACACATCACTCTTAGCTTTCAACAAATAAACCCAAGTAACCCGAGAGTGATCGTCAACAAAGGTTACAAAATACTTATAACCAAATGAGGAGGTTATGGGGGAAGGACCCCATACATCAGTATGCACAATTTCAAAAAGACAATTACTTCTACTAGCATGAGAAGGATAGGAGGTACGACAATGTTTAGCAAGTTCACATGTTTCACATTGCACGACAACACCTGGAGGTAAAAGAAAAAATTGAGGAAACATCCTTTTTAGTACCAAAAAGGAGGGATGACCCAAACGATTATGCCAACGCAGTAACTGATCCACCTTGCCTGTTATTGGTGGTAAACCAAGCCTGAGATCCCTGAGACACTTGAGATTGCTGAGAGACTTGAGATGGCAGAGTGTCCAACATGTAGAGACCGCCCTGCTCATGACCACTGCCAATCATCCTCTTCGTCATCAAATCCTGAAAAACACAATGTGTAGGAAAGAAACTGACGCTATAATTTAAAGACTTTGTAATACTACTAACAGAAAGAAGGTTAGTAACAAATCTTGGAACATGAAGAACTGAAGTCAAAGACATTGAAGGGGTAACACAAACATTACCCTTCCTAGAAATGGAAGAGTGAGAACCATCAGCAATTTGAACTTTGTCTTTACCCGAGCAAATATGATATGAAGAAAAATTGGTTGACATACCAGTCATGTGGTCAGATGCTCCTGAATCTATGATCCAGGAGGGTCCAAGAGGAGGAATAGAGGCGCTGAAGGCTGATGCAGAAATACCTGAGTGGGTCAGGGATGAAGTAGCAGCAGCAGAGGGCACCTCAAGTTGAGACATAAGGCTCCTAATAGCATTAAGTTCGGTACGAGAGATTGAGACAAGTTGGCCATCATTAGAGTTACCAACGGAGTGCTTATCGTCCGATGTAATTGAGCATCTGGGAGTATCTTCAATCGAAGTCACAGAATGAGCACTAGGGATACCACGAAAACCCCCTCTACTCAATTGTGGACGACCATGTAGGTCCCAACATGTCTCCTTTGTATGACGAAAGCGGCCACAATGCTCACATTTTAATTTGTCTTTATCATCACTTGTTGCCATGGGGCCTCTGCCACCTCTTCCGCTAAGCCGACCACCTCTTCTACCCCTAGTCGACATGAGGGCTGATCTCTCATGAGGCAAAGGTTGTGGTAACATTGCCACTCTTCTACTCTCCTCACTCTGCAAGTAGGCATAAACTTGATGGAGAGTTGGTAGTGGCTCTCTTCCTAATATCTGTATACGGATCTGCTCATAATCAGGGGTCAAGCCAGCCAACAACTCAAATATCCTGTTCCTCTCCACAAGCTTCTTGAACTTGAGAGCATCAACCGAACAATCAGGTTGAAAATCTTGATAGTGGTCCAACTCTTCCCACATCCGTCGAAGGGATGAGAAGTAAGCAGCTAATGTTTGCTCCCCTTGTCGAGTATGCAATATACTTTGTTGCAACTGGTAGATTCGAGCAGTATTTCCCACTTGGGAATAGGTTTGAGCCACAACATCCCAAATCTCCTTAGCTGTCTTCAGGAACAAAAAACCATTACTGATATTCGGTTGCATAGAGTGCAGAAGCCAGGACATAACAATGGAGTTCTCTGAGTCCCATTTATCATAAGATGAGTCTGAAGGCTCAGGTTCAGTAACCTTACCATTCAAATACCCTATCTTCCCCTTTCCTTTGATAAACAATAGAGCAGACTGAGACCATGCTAGGTAATTGGTACAATCAAGTTTCACTGTAGAAATCTGAAAATTAGGATTATCACCAAAGAACCCTATGGATGGTGAGTAGGAAGATCCAGTGGAGTTTTGGCTAACATCAGACATTTTTTTTTCTTTCAACACTATATCATCACAAATAAAGTACACACTCAAATAAAAAACAACAATAGCCCTGGTGTACCCAGCTCCTCAATTAAAGGAATTCAAACCTCAATTGAAGGAATTCAAACATCAATTGAAGGAGTTCAAGCACTAGGGAACCTCATCCTTCAAACATCTTCATATTACCCAGCCACCAAAATAAGAAAAACCTTAATTGTCCTTTCTTCTTCAATTTATGCACAAAATTAGTACACCATGCTACAGATCCGGAAGCAAGAATCAAACCGGGTTGATTCCTGCGGTGCTGGTGGCCGCCGGGCTGAAGTGTTGAAGGTTGTAGGAGACCGGAGTGGAGTGGTAGGGTCGTTGGTGGCTGCCGCTCCTTTTAGTGCTCTGATACCATGTGGAATTTTAGAAGCAAACAAAGCAATAATTTTGGGGAGTAAATCGGTGAAGAAGTTCACCCACTTCTCACCTAGGGCATTCATATATTGACAGGAGATAGGGTACAAATAACCACAATTACAAAAGTGCCCTCCAAGATCACCATGGACATAAATGTCCCTACATAATTCAACAATTAGGGGTTCTTTCATCCTTACTTGTTATTGTTGTGGGATAGGCTTGTGGTTTGCATAACCCAGGAGCTCCATGTTAGAATTGGTGAGGTCTATAGCTCGTAAAAACCTAGTGTTTAGCTTTGTATGGTTGATAGTATAGGATTGCATATTGGTACGTACCTTAGTACGTGTTCTGATTACAGAACAGAGAGCCATGGCTACATGGTAATCCACTTGAGTGGGAGACTCAAGGGACTGGTCCCATGTAACCTAAATACGTTCGCAGCTCTGATAAGGGTTGGTCGCCCTATCAGGATAAGCTATTGGGATGACAGAGCGTAGGTGTCTCCACCACGGTCATTACCAGGCACAGTGTCTGTGGCCGAACGGAACCAACACGGTGCACAGATCGATGAGCAGACATCGGTGCACTAAACCGTGTTTCTGCTTAGGGTAAAACGGTCCTAAACCCTGAGGAACCATGTCTGGTGGACTAACCAGTTGTGTGGTGCTTTGGCGCACCAATGTGTGAGGATCCGGATGCAGTGATCCAAAACCACGGTGTACTGGGTTACCCGGCTGGTGTTGCATCAGCGTGTCACTCCTGCAGGCTATCCACACCCCTAACGGGAGGTGCGTTCCTTGGTCTGACCTACGTCGTATTAAACCCTGGCCAGGTGGTCATCAGTTGGACTGGTGACGGATCCGGTTGCTCGGAAGAGTAATCGGAGGTACGATGTATGTGGTCAACCGGGAAGGAACCGAGTCATATGAGCACTCGAGTCTGACGGTATTCTCCACTGCTCGAGTTGCATCATGGCACCAAGTGGAGGGCCAGCGAGTTTACCATACTAAGCGGAGAGCAGGGGTATAAGAGAGAACATAGTAAGTCCGAGGGAATTGGAGTGCAGCCTGCGTCGCACTCTGGGTGGCTACGCAGGTTAACTCGGACTCAGAGGATCGATGGTACACTCGGGTAGTGTGTCGATCGAGTCTGAGTTGGAAGCCATGAACCCTGGTCCCTGAAGGTTCCACCTTATCGACATTATGTACGGTTCTTATACCATCTCCTCGAAACACAGAATGTAGTTAGAGGAAGCGAGAAGTCCAAGCATACGCTCCGTGAGTGCTTCGCACTAGTGCACGGTAGATGCGTAGCTATGT
This sequence comes from Chamaelirium japonicum, assembly GCA_947650365.1. Classification (NCBI taxonomy): domain Eukaryota; kingdom Viridiplantae; phylum Streptophyta; class Magnoliopsida; order Liliales; family Melanthiaceae; genus Chamaelirium; species Chamaelirium japonicum. The sequence continues at coordinate 119,327 of CANTAL010000316.1, forward strand.
GTGTGCACTAAGGGGAAACCCTAGGTTAGTGCAGAGACGCATGTAGCAATTCCTTGCCATAATTGGACTTTGCCACATGGGTGCGATGCACCGGGACATGTTGCGAGTTGACTAGTTGACTTCACTAGGGGCACCCTACGGGAACCTCAGAGAATAGTGAAATCACTGGTGCACTTCACTTATGTGTGCCTTGCAAAGTCTCGTACACGAGGAACGGCCAACTAGTGGCATAAGGGCGTTTTGGTCATACCATGCGCCACTATGCACTAAGGGGGCCGGCCCAAAGTGTTGAGAGACTGGTCAAGGCCGGCCCCATTAGTTTCGGGAGGTTGTTGCCTCTGATGAAGGGGCCGGTTATGAGGCGCAGAAAACGGGCTGGTTTTGACCGTTTTCGAAAACAAGGAAAGGATAGAGATAAAGAAGAGATATATAGGGATAAGGTTTGAATCTATCATCCTTATCCATATTGTCCTTATCCATATGAATAGGGCGGCCCTATATATGAGAAGGAGAGAGAGGGTGCACGAAATTAATAGAGTCATGCAATCCCTAGGGCCGGCCATGGCATGGGGAAACCCTAGCCGCCCCCTCTCCTCTCTTCGCATCTCCTCTCTCGTCTCTCTCTCCCTTGCTTGCGCCATTGGATGGCGACTCGTCTTCCTCACATGGTGTTTTGTAGAAGGAGAAGGCTCGTCGTATGGAGGCACTCAGAGATCCATCGACGAGGTGCCGTGCATCGTGTGAGATCGGGTGAACTAGAAGGCGTCTCCCGCAACCTTTTGCTGTCCAGAATCTGCACAGAAAATCAACGTTGTTTCTGCGATTCCGAGAGCTACAGAAGTCCAAACAATGTGAAACGTGTTGGAAAAGTTGCGTCTCGAAGTTGGCTACCTGCAGTCCAAATTTCAGCCCAATCGGAGTTCGGAGCAGAAAGTTATGGCCGTCGCACCGAAGCTATGTCGAGCAGATCCGTAGCCCGTCTCCATCGACAAAGAAGAAATTTGTCGCGGTGAAAGATTCCGCACGTAGGTATGACCTCTAACAAGTAGATCTAACATAATTAGAACATGCATTCATGCTAGTTTGTTCTTTCGCGTTAGATCATCGTTAGGGGTTCGCGTAGTTGCCATACTAGATTCATACACGCATATGTTGATCGTTTCGATAAAAATTTTGATATGTAACGCACACCGCTCACGGTCCTCGGACCTTCACTTTGCTTCCGCTGCGGGCCTCTACCATGGATTTATTTCCAATAATTGGTATCAGAGCCACGCTAGTGGTGTGCGTTTCATGTTTTTTTTCATGAAACCGTCATGTGCGCGCATGAATAGTATGTGCCGCCATCGGGGTTCTACGAGTAGATCATGCATAGTAGATTTTGTATGTTCTATGAATCGTTCTTGCAGGACGCCGCTTCTAAAATTATTCTGGATATGTGATTGCTTGCTACCGGGGGTCGGACCCCGTGTTAGCGATTTTGTCTGGATGTTTTTTTTTCTGTGTGTGGATAGATTTTAGAGCCATAGTCGGGCAAGAGGTGAAGATTTACCACCCTTGATTCCCAGGCTTTTGCTAGGTTTGTTTTCCTTTTCTTTCTAGGAAATTGTGTACGAGCGAGCACTTGCTCGAAGCGTACTAGATCTTTTTCGGTTACAGATTGAAGAGGAGGACTTATCGTGGAGATCCACCACTGGGAAGATGAGTGGAACCTTGGAGGACGATGGCGATCCGGTGAAGCGTACACGATGACGGCAAAGGGCATAAAGCGTCAGAAGATCGTATACAGAGGCTTGCACCGGATCGAGGAGCCTTGTGAAGGAGACAGAGAGCCTGCGCTGTGCCAGTCAGGTTCAGGGGTCGGACCCTGAACTTGATTCAGTTGTGTGCTTATTTCTTTCAGTAGTTCTTTATATTTTTGTAGAGAACCCCGATGCGATAATTTGATTATCTGTGTCAGAGGGATGCCCTTTCCCCTCGGGTCCTAGCGACCTTATTAGGATTGGATTCCACTAGTGACGCCTATTATTTAATTGACCCTTGATGATAGTATGAATTCCTCACATTTGGTTATGCCCCCATTAGGTAAACACCCGATTAGTCGGGTGTGCCTATTTGGCAAGCATCGAAACCTAGAATGAGTTGGAATTCTACTATGACATCATTCGTCAAATTTATAAGCAAGGCGTCATGGTAGTGGAAGACCTTTCCTGTCAGTCTGACCTTAGGCTAGGCTCCAGGGCATTAGCGTGATAGCCAAGTTTGCAAAGCATCAATGTTCTTGGGATATGTAATGTGACCCTTGAGTGGAGAAATCCACTCGAGGCAGGGACTATGATATTCCAAGATCGATTAATGCTTCGCGAAAGGCTTGAATGCTAGTGGGAGCACGGTATGACCAGGGTCTAGTGTATAGGTTGTCGTGACCTTAGTGTACACTCATACTTGCATTAAATAACCCTCACCTTTAATAAGGGATGTAAGAGAGGACTTTTAGAGATCCTCTGGCCTCCACGGCCAGTCGTTTTGTGTTTGGGTGGGGATGCATAACTTCACACCCCCTAGGATGGGAGCTGTGTGTTTCCATGCCAAATTACTTAATGACCTCCCTAAGGATATGGCGATTACGAGGCCAGGAGAGAAGGGCTTTTCATCCCACCCTAGTGGGGGCCGCATGAACTCCCGTGTCATAATTACTTAGGCTTGTGGGTAAGCATCCTAAGTGCACGTGAGGTATTCGTTGCGAAGACAACGGTGATCACGTGGCACTGGCCAAAAGATAACCATGGTCCATCAAAGCCCTTAGTTGGCAGATTTGGACTGGGTCAAGGAAAAGCCCGTGTAAGCGGATTGACGCTGCATGATGCCCCCTAGGGCAGGTGTAGTCGATTCCGAGATCTTACATACATGGTTAATTAATCCATAGAGGTGTCTTCGCTGTGAGGGTAGCGCTGACATTTGGATATAATTAGCTTATTTTCAAAATCCATAAAATAAGTTATTTTGCATTCATTTTTATTCAACCATATAGTTCCCCTATCCGCTATCCCATAAGAGAACCAGTTATCGGGTCTCTAACTACGTAGAGTGGAAGCGCAATCTTTAGCTTATGCTTAGGGTAGTAAATGTACATTGGCATGCAATCTAAATATCCCTGTACTAGACCTAATGGGTCCAGATATCACTAGGGCACTAACTAGGGCATATAAAGACTGGCGAGAGTCTAAGGAGATGTGCAAGTGCTATGTTATAGTAGACTTGCGGACAATTCTTTAGAAGCGAGTCAGAGATATGCCGGGTCTTCTCTAATTAAGTTTTACTTGCATTAGATGTCTGGAAGGCGAAGTCAGTCGACTCATCGCTTTTCCACTAAGATACTTGTCGGTACCGAGATGTCAGTGGGTATGCTTGTTCGGGAACACATCTTTGAGTTCCAGAACGAACTAGATTCCCAAGACATGGTACCAGATGACGAGGTGGTGGAAGACGTTTGTCTTGCATCCTTGTCTGGAACCTTCGAAGGCGTTATCAGAGACTTTAGCTTTAACAAGTTAGAGATGATAAACGCAGAACTTCTAAGGAGATTTCCAAGAGACAAAGGATGAGATCAAGATTAAAGGCAATGCCTTTAGTGCTTAACCTAGGTCTTCTTTAGAAGAACCTAAGGGAATAACTTATAAGAGATCGAAAACTATTCTAGTGCAGAAACTGGTGTGGAATCCTAAGTCTGGTAACGCCAAGGACAGAAGTATTTCCGCTGTGGCGAGCATAGGGGGTATTTGAAGATTGAGTATGACCTCAGGATGTTAGGAGTTGAGTCGCTATCTAGTAGCAGTTCTTATGCTTCTTGGAATGTAGACTTCTGGTCTACAGATATTCAAGGAAAGCAGAAGGCTACTTTATAGTGAAGGAATCCTAACATAGGTACTGATGCCATAAGCCGCTGCGGAAGCTGTTAGATATGATTGTCTTAGTTTTTCCGAAATACGGATTTTGTTTTTTAGAGATGTAGTTCTGTTTCCTCTTTGGTAAATGAAGTTTTTAGTTTTAGACAGCACCGTAGGTGTGTATCTTAAACTAAATAGATAGCTTCATTACTAGAGAAATAGATCAGAATAATCTTTTTATATTTAATCCTAATTCGGAAATAGATATCATGACAGCTACAGCGTCTAATTTAAATTCATCTAAATCCTTCGGAGAAGCTATCCCATTTGTGACCCCTCTGATTTAGATATTCTGCCTTAGATAAATTCAAAGGTAAAAGAAGGCCGAGTTTCTGTTCACAGATTCATCGGAGATCCTTCTAACCTATGAATGTTATCTGGAAGGCAGAATAACTAAAAGGGCCACTAAGGTATTGGAGTTAGTTAATTTTGACGTCTATGGTTCCAAGAGCGTCTAGACGATAGAAGACTTTTCGATTTAATCGAAGAAATAAGTCACTATCGGACGAGTTCCATAGGATCCTGAGAGAGTATGGGATTATCTCCCAGTTAAATGCTCTAAGGATGACACGTCAGAATGAAGTCTCCGAGAGAAGGAATCGGACTCTGTTTGACATGGTCCGTAGTATGATGAATATTGTCAAGTATACTACCCACCTTTGGTGGGGTTGTACCTTAAAACGGTAGCTTATATCTGAAACTATCTCTCATCTAGATCAGTACCTCAGACCTATAGAGAGCTATGGTCTAAGCGAAAGCTGACACTATAGTGTCTCGAGATATAGAGTTATCCTGCACTTGTGCAAAACGACAAGAGGGATGAGATGGAGATGTAGTTCCAGGTATATCTGTTTGTAGGTTACCCTTAGGAGGCATAAGATGGACTGTTTTATGATCTTGAGGTTAGGAAGGTAATCGTTTATACGAACACCATCTACCTAGATCAAGATTATATTATAAGACCATAAGTTTATCAGTAAGGTAGTTCTGGGTGAACTACTGGGTACTGGTAGAGAGTGCGCATTTGAAAAACGTAGTGGAAGTAGATGATACAAGAAACTAGTATACCAGGTATTGTAGAAACGATTCACTTTGTACCACCACCACCTCATCGTTGTGGGACCATCAGAGCTCCTGAAAGATACTATGGAGAAACTTCGATAGTTAATCCAGAGTTTCAGGAGGATGATCCTTAGAGCTACGAAGAAGTAGTGGGAGCTTCCTTTGTACCACCACCACCTCATCGTTGTGGGACCATCAGAGCTCCTGAAAGATACTATGGAGAAACTTTGATAGTTAATCCAGAGTTTCAGGAGGATGATCCCTAGAGCTACGAAGATGTAGTGGGAGCTTCCGACAGCTCTGATTGACAAAAGACCATGAAGGCAAGCTTGCATCAATGTCCCTTAGAACAGTCTTGACACTTATAGCACTATCACCCTTAAGGGGTGTAAGAGGTGTATAAGAAGAGCACCCGGTTAAGACTTAAGTAGCTAGATTAGTTACCAAAGGAGAAGGGATTGACTATGTCAAAACCATCTTACTGGTAGCTATGCCTAAGTCTATTTCGGATCCTCTTAATCCATCGCAGCCCATTATAGTTGGGAGATCTGGTAGATGGATGTCAAGACAGTTATTCCCTAACGGGAATTTGGAAAGGACATATGGATGATATCGCCCCAGGCTTTATGTCAGTAGGTCAGGAAGATATATGATGTAAGTTGCAAAGGTCTATTTATGGACTGATGCAAGCATCCAAGTTGGAATATCTATTTTGATCAAGGAAATCCGCTCATACGGATTTGATCAGAATGATGATAAACCAAAGATGGTACAGGAAAGGTGAAATAGCTACAAGGGTATATTTAGTCCTTTACGTTAACGATATTCTACTGATTGAAAATGACGTAGGATTATTAGTTATGGTAAAGGTTTGTAGTCATCACAATTCGATGTGAAAGACCCTAGTGAGGCGAGTTATGCTTTGGGAATCAAGGTAACTCGAGATAACCAGAGCAAGATTCTCTTGCTGTCACAGGCTACGCATGAAGATAAGATTCTAGCCAGATTCGGTTTTCGAGGCTAGATATCTATTGCGCAGCAGGAAGATGGGTCGGTTTCAGTCGAACCCGGGTCCAGATCTCTGGACCGATATGAAGGGTATACTCAGAAATCCTCATTAAGTAAGGATTGTGAGTTAGCTTGTACTTCACAGGTCCTGATATCGATTGGACACACAGGATCTGACTTTGGTGTCAGATGTGTGTTCCAGATAATCGATTTCAGGGATTATTTTTATTTTGGGATTAGAAGCGGTAGTTGGTAGAGTGTGAAGCAAGAGTGCATCACAGACTCTATCACAGAGGCTTAGCACGTTGTTGCGTGCGAGGTAGTATAACAAGTGGTAAGGCTTAGGAAGTTCTTAGAGAACTTGGGACGCGTACCAGAGGCTCAGTTATCTGTTGTTACAACAGAAGAGCGGTAAGCAAGGTCCAAGGAGACTAGGCACCGCCGTGAGGGGAAACCCATCAAGTACAAACTCCACTTGATCTGACAGTTATATGAGGAAATGCAAGTAGCGGTACTGAGGTGGAATCTACAGACAATGTTGTCAATTCCTTTAGGGAATTCCTGCAAAGGCTTTTGGGCAGCATGTAGAAGCTACAGAGCTCAACACCGTTATTCCTCGTTAGACCTAGTGGGAGATTGTTAGAATTGGTGAGGTCTATAGCTCGTAAAAACCTAGTGTTTAGCTTTGTATGGTTGATAGTATAGGATTGCATATTGGTACGTACCTTAGTACGTGTTCTGATTACAGAACAGAGAGCCATGGCTATATGGTAATCCACTTGAGTGGGAGACTCAAGGGACTGGTCCCATGTAACCTAAATACGTTCGCAGCTCTGATAAGGGTTGGTCGCCCTATCAGGATAAGCTGTTGGGATGACAGAGCATAGGTGTCTCCACCACGGTCATTACCAGGCACAGTGTCTGTGGCCGAACGGAACCAACACGGTGCACAGATCGATGAGCAGACATCGGTGCACTAAACCGTGTTTCTGCTTAGGGTAAAACGGTCCTAAACCCTGAGGAACCATGTCTGGTGGACTAACCAGTTGTGTGGTGCTTTGGCGCACCAATGTGTGAGGATCCGGATGCAGTGATCCAAAACCACGGTGTACTGGGTTACCCGGCTGGCGTTGCATCAGCGTGTCACTCCTGCAGGCTATCCACACCCCTAACGGGAGGTGCGTTCCTTGGTCTGACCTACGTCGTATTAAACCCTGGCCAGGTGGTCATCAGTTGGACTGGTGACGGATCCGGTTGCTCGGAAGAGTAATCGGAGGTACGATGTATGTGGTCAACCGGGAAGGAACCGAGTCATATGAGCACTCGAGTCTGACGGTATTCTCCACTGCTCGAGTTGCATCATGGAACCAAGTGGAGGGACAGCGAGTTTACCATACTAAGCGGAGAGCAGGGGTATGAGAGAGAACATAGTAAGTCCGGGGGAATTGGAGTGCAGCCTGCGTCGCACTCTGGGTGGCTACGCAGGTTAACTCGGACTCAGAGGATCGATGGTACACTCGGGTAGTGTGTCGATCGAGTCTGAGTTGGAAGCCATGAACCCTGGTCCCTGAAGGTTCCACCTTATCGACATTATGTACGGTTCTTATACCATCTCCTCGAAACACAGAACGTAGTTAGAGGAAGCGAGAAGTCCAAGCATACGCTCCGTGAGTGCTTCGCACTAGTGCACGGTAAATGCGTAGCTATGTGTGTGCACTAAGGGGAAACCCTAGGTTAGTGCAGAGACGCATGTAGCAATTCCTTGCCATAAGTGGACTTTGCCACATGGGTGCGATGCACCGGGACATGTTGCGAGTTGACTAGTTGACTTCACTAGGGGCACCCTACGGGAACCTCAGAGAATAGTGAAATCACTGGTGCACTTCACTTATGTGTGCCTTGCAAAGTCTCGTACACGAGGAACGGCCAACTAGTGGCATAAGGGCGTTTTGGTCATACCATGCGCCACTATGCACTAAGGGGGCCGGCCCAAAGTGTTGAGAGACTGGTCAAGGCCGGCCCCATTAGTTTCGGGAGGTTGTTGCCTCCGATGAAGGGGCCGGTTATGAGGCGCAGAAAACGGGCTGGTTTTGACCGTTTTCGAAAACAAGGAAAGGATAGAGATAAAGAAGAGATATATAGGGATAAGGTTTGAATCTATCATCCTTATCCATATTGTCCTTATCCATATGAATAGGGCGGCCCTATATATGAGAAGGAGAGAGAGGGTGCACGAAATTAATAGAGCCATGCAATCCCTAGGGCCGGCCATGGCATGGGGAAACCCTAGCCGCCCCCTCTCCTCTCTTCGCATCTCCTCTCTCGTCTCTCTCTCCCTCGCTTGCGCCATTGGATGGCGACTCGTCTTCCTCACGTGGTGTTTTGTAGAAGGAGAAGGCTCATCGTATGGAGTCACTCAGAGATCCATCGACGAGGTGCCGTGCATCGTGTGAGATCGGGTGAACTAGAAGGCGTCTCCCGCAACCTTTTGCTGTCCAGAATCTGCACAGAAAATCAACGTTGTTTCTGCAATTCCGGGAGTTACAGAAGTCCAAAGAACGTGAAACTTGTTGGAAAAGTTGCGTCTCGAAGTTGGCTAACTGCAGTCCAAATTTCAGCCCAATCGGAGTTCGGAGCAGAAAGTTATGGCCGTCGCACCGAAGCTATGTCGAGCAGATCCGTAGCCCGTCTCCATCGACAAAGAAGAAATTTGTCGCGGTGAAAGATTCCGCACGCAGGTATGACCTCTAACAAGTAGATCTAACATAATTAGAACATGCATTCATGCTAGTTTGTTCTTTCGCGTTAGATCATCGTTAGGGGTTCGCGTAGTTGCCATACTAGATTCATACACGCATATGTTGATCGTTTCGATGAAAATTTTGATATGTAACGCACACCGCTCACGGTCCTCGGACCTTCACTTTGCTTCCGCTGCGGGCCTCTACCATGGATTTATTTCCAATACTCCATCAGCCCTACCTGACCCTTGTTTGGAGTGAAGGGAGCTCTCTCTCTCTCTCTCTCTCTCTCTCTCTCTCTCTCTCTCTCTCTCTCACGCTTTTATTTGTGGTTTTGTTGCCTACTTAGGGTTTATAGTTCCTCTCTCTGTCTTGATTGTGGTTAATTTGTGCTGTGCACTTTATCTTGCAGTTCCAGCTTCTGGTTTAAAGAGCGGGCCGCAGGTGATGGAAGGGTTAAGTTGCAGCTCTGACGGTTCATGTACGGGCCAGAATCATGCAGGGTGCTTCTGACGGATGGATGCGATATTCCTGGGCGTGGCTGCAACGGACGGCTGTGATCGAGACAGATCAGTCTGTAAAGAGAATATCTGTTAAACAGTGATTGAATAATATTTTTCAGTTAAAAAACTGTTTTTTTTGTGCAATTCAAAACCAACCTCCAATTAAGCTCCGTCACTCTATCATGAAACTGGGTACCAATCCTACTAGGTTGCCGTGAGCTAGTAGGTCGAGAGAATGGAGAGAATAATGGGTGGATGGATTATTTTCAATGATGATATTCAATAATATCCTTACATAGCGCATTTTCAAAACGGGGTGAAATATTCAATAGAAGAGAATAAGAGAAGTTTGAGTTACAATAAAGCACATGAAAAACTAAAACATATGCCGTTTGGTTGCCATCGCTGAAAACATGGTTCAGCTGATGAGTCTTTTGCACTCCATAATAGAGTCATGAATTTTTCAGAGATGACACCAGTAGGTGTGTCATTTTCCAATAGGAGTGTACTAACTAAGAGGTTATCCAGCCCCCTCAAATATTACATTCTTGATTATGAGTTGTAAGGAGACCTTGATTCATTCTGTCGTGGCTAAAAATTTCGATTCAAGAGGTGTGCTTGCATCAAGATCCTTGTCTGCAAACCAAATCAGTTGGCCTGTAGCATCTCGGATAACCAAGCCACAATTGATCAATCACTCCCTACCGACGCATCCATATTCAGTTTCAGGAGTTCTTACATGGGTCGCTGCCAAGTTGGTTTAGTACATCATCCAACTAGTTTCTGTCATCTATTGTTGGACAAGTACCCTAATTTTTGAAGAGATTCCTGGCCACTGCAAGAATGCGCCTCAACAAAGAGCAATCCCCTCAAAGTTGGTGATCATGTTCCTTTTAAATAGCTCAACAAAATGTAAACCGAGAGGTGCAATTTTTCTTGATTATGCATATGGAGATTCCAAAAAAAAAACTATGTGAGACACAATAATGACAGCATATATGGATACCTAATGGGTAGGGACTGGCAACCGACTCCATATATACCCTTCGAGAGATGATGCAGTCAACAAATAATTGTCATTCACCCTCTATATGCCTTGGTTACATATATTGGGATTAGAGTGTCCAACATGCTGATCAATTCGAACAATGACGACACTTGATTTGGATCACATCACTAACATTCACACACCATAGTGCATGAGATGCATAAATCCACTAGTTCATATTAATGTAGTCAATGTGACCTAGGTATGTATATAAGATTCGTGTACTAGAGATGTTAGTCACCATACATACTCATGTAGCTAGGTCTGCATTCGGTTGCTAGCTAGACTATATATCTCGTTTACAAGACTGTAACACATTGAGTTTCTCTGTATGAGAGATGGTCTAGCCTGACCATCGGTATGAGATACCAAGTCATGTAGTGTTGATGTAACCAGAATGTATCGAATGAAATCAAGAAAGGAAACCGGTCTTAACAACTATCACCCAAGACCATATGAACTCTACTGCTAGTTGACGATAAACCATAATTCTATGATGTATTGTGAATCTTTAGCTTATTGTTCATCAGTTTGACCTACCAAATAGTGCGGTCTCTTGCAGACCTAGCTTATCCGCAAGTGATCAGCTTGCTCGTGATCAACCATAGCCCTTGGCTCGCCCGGGAGCTCACCTTATCCGCACGCGATCAGCTCATCCGCGGTCAACCATAGCCCTTGGCTCGCCCGGGGGCTCGCCTCATCCGTTCGCCCGTAGTCAACCATTGCCCTGGCTCACCCGGAGCTTGTCTTATCCGCACGCAATCAGCTCACCCACGATCAACCCTCACCCTTGGCTCGCCCAGGAGCTCGGTTTATCCACACGCGATCAACCCTCGCCCTTGACTCGCCCGGGAGCTTGTCTTATCCGCACCGCGATCAGCCCTTGCCCTTGCCTTGCCCGGGAGCTCACCTTATCCACATGTGATAAGCTCGTCCGCGATCAACCCTCACCCTTGGCTCGCCCGGGAGCTCACCTTATCCGCACGCGATCAGCTCACCTGTGATCTACCATCGCCCGGGAGCTCACCTTATCCACACATAATCAGCTCATCCTCGGTCAATCATCGCCCTTAGCTCACCTGGAAGCTCACCAAATCCGTATGTGCTAGTGCTATTGACAATAGGAAGAAGGGTGCGGAGCAATGACAACAATTGGGTTGCCGAGCTGTCGTTCTAATCAACTCGCCTATGATCGGCCATCGCCCGGATCTTGCTCGAGAGCTTGCCTTATCCACGATCACTTCGCTCGCAGAAGAGCTCGCCAATTTTACACACTTCCCACAGCAATAGATCGACAGGTGCTACCACCCCTGTGGAACTACATGGGTATTTGTGGGCCTAGTTCGCGGCAGGGAATCGGTGCAGAGTGTCCTCGATTAGAGCCTTCCAGAACGCCAACTTAGCATAGACAAGACCGATGCATCCCCTCTCATGGCCCCTTACCACCGCCTGACAGGCTAAATAACAAGACCCATTAAGGGCCCATGTGGGCTAACACAGAAGGTGTAGAAGGTGCGGGAATGACCGGTGATGTGTCAGCCTCCTGCAGTCTGCAAAAAGGCTATAAAGGTACGACCCAGGGTTCCAAAGTACATGTTCAAAACTGAAAAATCAATTCTTTTTTCCTGATTCTCTACCCCCTCGTTCACGCCTTCACTGACTTGAGCATCGGGGGGTCTGCACTCCTCACGGATCCAGCCGTTCACATGATTCCCTTGTCTTTCAAGTCGAGCGTCCTTGACAATGAAATATTTCCCCGACACATGCTATGATTTCAGGGAGGACGAGGGGGCCAGGAAAGAGGAGGAGGAGGAATAAGGAGGGGAAGAGGACACGACAATGATGGGTTGCCGCCACTAGCTGCAACCTGCACATGGTCGGTGACGGAACAGTGGGGATGTGCTGCCGGCCTTAAGCGAACGAGCAGATCTAAACTCGCAAAACAGTAGGGCTGACTCAGAGACGCATCAGAATTTTTTAAGTTTAAGTTAGGGCTGCCTTGGGAAGGCCCAGTAGGAAAAGTTTGCTTATCAGGAGTCGAACAGGGAACCTCTCCATCAAAGGAGAGAAGAAGTTTCCGCTCGAAAAGAAACCCGTTGATATCAATCGTTCTTCTCGGATATGGTACGTCGTATCCCATGCACGAGTGGTGCACTACTCCTACGCAGGGGCGGACTTACATTGGGCATCGGGGGGCTCAAGTCCCCCCTCAATTTGGAAAAAAACAAGGTAAGTTACACTTACACCCTTGAAGTTTAGCTCAAAAACACTCAACCCCCTGTAGACACACGAATTTTGTCTAACCCGGACCCGACTTGCGTGCACCTACGCGGATACAAACCCAACGCGCACTCCGACTCAGACCCGACTAGCACGCACCAATACGGACCCAGACCCGACTCGCGCCCGACAAGGTAACCGGGCGGGCCCACCCTTAAGTGGGACCCACCCGGCCGGCCCCTACTAGGGACTCGAACCCCATGGGGGCCGGCCCCTAGTAGGGATCCGAACCCCATGGGGGGCCGGCCGGCCTTGCAAAGGAAAAAGAAAAGGAAAGAAAAGAAAAGGAAAGAAAAGAAAGAAAAGGAAAGAACCACCGCCATGCGCGGGGGGAGGTTGCGCATGACGTCTATCCACACGTGGATCTACGCCGATCCCTCGATCCGACGGACAAGAAGAAGAGTCGGGTCGCCATCGATTTCGTGTGCAAAATTCAGCCATAATTACCCCGTCAAAAAAGAAAAACGAATAAAGACTTATTCCCCTCATCAATGGATGAATAAATCTTGGGTAATTATAGGGGAGATATTAAAGGGATTTAAAATTAAAAACTTCCCATATCTCTCCCCCCTCCCCTTTGCCTATAAATAAAGGAGGAGGGGGAAGGCTCAAGAGGTCGAAGATTGAAGACGAAGCGAGGAAGCTCTGCAGAAGAGGAGACACTTCTTTATCGACCCAAGGCTTCACGAGGCACGGGCAAGCCTATCCCTTCGGGACCGGCTTAGTCCATTGAAAGCCCTCATCAACGTGAAGACCCTTGCACAAGAAGATCAAGACTTCGACTCTGTGCACGAAGAAGAAAGCTCGGAGAAGAAGACCCTTCGACTCCAAAGACGCCAGAAGCAAAGGCCGGAGAAGAAGCTCGGAGCGGCACTACCCCGTCGACTCCAACAAACCCTCAACTCCGATCAAGCTCCAAAGCTCGGACAAGAGGAACGAAGCGTTATCAACCCGTCGCCTTCGACAAACGTCTGCTCCATCCACGAAGAAGAAAGCCTGGAGAGGACTACCTGAAGCGTCGCTACACCCGTCGTCTTCGAAGCAAAGCCGGCGCTACAACCGTCGCACGGAGATCGGTGCTACCCCCCACTATCTTCGAAAGCATTCTTCGACTCCGATCACGCCAAAGAAGCCCAGAGAAGAAGAGAAGTCCAACCGACACCCAAACCGTCGAAGCATTAAAGAAGTAGCCCACGTCGTTCGAGAAGAAGACCGAGTTAACGCTGAAGCCAAAGCCCACGCAAGAAGACAAAGCAAAAGCTCGGGTAAAGCCCGCGCCAAAGTAACGCAAGTGCCAAAGCCAAGCGACTACGCCGACCACGAGCAAAAGCACCGCACGTTTTAGCCGATACAACGCGAAGTCCGGAAGAACGAAAGCATCGCAAGTCTCTCCCGGCTACGTCCAAGCGTAAGCGCCAAAGCAAAGCAAAAGCCAGAGCCATGCCAGAGCCAAGCCAAAGCCAAAAGCCAAAGCCAAAGCCGACGCCAAAAACACAATCGACACCATGAACCGACGATCAAGGATGCCGAGGTCAAGCAAGGAGCGAGGAAGACACGAAGACCGAGGAATGAAGCTGAAGACCCCCTAGCCGAGGAAGCGCGAAGCACGGAAGGGACCAAAGAAACAGCGGATATTCCTTAGCCTCTCAAAAGCCCTCACCTTGTAAAGACCCCTGTCCTGGGCAGCCCCTTCAGAGCTCTCGCACGAACACCACGTGGAGACGCGAATTAAAGGGACCCTCCAGAGGATCTCTCCCACAATCTCCTGATCAACGCCCGCCGCAACCCGGACTCGCCACACCCGAGCCACCCGGGTCCCGGCCACTCTTGTAATCTTGTTTTGTGCAATAAAGACGACCCACATCTTTTCTGCGCTTACAGATTTCTGGCACCCCCAGTGGGACCTCTTCTCCTTTCATCCGTACGACTAAAGAAGTTGCTCAAGTTTGCAATGGCCGGGACAAGCAACGATGCATTTGCTCCAAGCCTTTCGCCAATCGTCGAGTCTCCACTACTCCGACATGGTGATCCAGCAAACCTGGAGGGTGATGTTTCCCCGATGGTATGCGTCTACACCCGGCGTACTCGAACCCTTGCGGATATCTTCATGCCAGAAATTGCTACCGAAGATGCTCACCAGAGCGCCGACGAGACCTTGGTGCATGAAGAAACAAGCCTCGATCCTGGAGTCCATGTCCAGAAGTTTGGGGAGGACCAGCCCCAACCCCGACCCTATTCGGATTCTCCAGCGGATGTTGCACCTCCTCTGCAAGGGGCAAATATCAATCATCAACCAGAAGCAAGTCGGCGCAACTACGTCTCCAACGATGATGACGAAGATACTAGCATGCAACATCGAGACATCCTCCGTCACCATCCTCCGTCCGCTCTTCAGCTCCAAGTCATGCAGATGAACGAGCACATGGCGCAGATTACTCGGCTGATGGAGGAGAAGGATCATCACATCAATACTTTGCTTCAGAAGCTAAGCGCAAGGGGTACTGCAACAAACGATCAACCCCTTGCTTCTCCAGTAGCCGCTCCAGCTCCGTCCTCAACTCCCGCTCTTGTAGAGGTAGTTCCGACAATTCAAGCGGCTACGCCAGCACTCTCATCAGTTCCTGTTCCGACGGAAGTCGTTTCGCCAATACCAGCCTCGGTGGTCACACAACCTCCGGCAACAGCAACAATGAATGCTCAACAGATACAAGCGTTGGTAGCCGACATGATGCGCTCTCACGGTAGTGGTCTTCCTCCAATCACGGCGGCATACTCGAAGCCTTACACCGCGAGGATCCAGCAGCTACGCTTCCCAATCGGATTCCAGGCCAGCCACCAAAGTTCCAGCACTTCAACGGAAAGGGAAATCCAAGACAGCACGTTGCTCACTTCATCGAAACCTGCAACAATGCCGGCACATATGGCGACGAGATGGTGAAACAGTTCATTCGCACCCTCAAAGGTAATGCTTTTGACTGGTACGTTGATCTTCCTCTAGGGACCATCGACAGCTGGGATCAGATAGAGAGGGAGTTCCTCAATCGCTTCTAAAGTACCAGACGCACCGTCAGCATGACCGAACTCATCGCCGTCAAGCAAAGGAAAGACGAGCCGGTGATCGACTACATCGACAGATAGAGGAACCTCGCATTGAATTCACGAGACCGTTTGTCTGAAGACTCGGCCATCGAGATGTGCACCCAAGGCATGCACTGGGGCCTTCTCTACATCCTCAAAGGTATCAAGCCTCGGTCTTTCGAAGAGCTCGCAACTCGGGCTCACGATATGGAACTCAGCCTAGCAAGCCGCGGGGACTCGAAGAACAAAGACTTCTTGAAGGTGAAGAAGAAGGACAAGCCACCGGCATCGAAACCGAAACAAGTCAATGTTGCTGATGTCGCTTCAACCCCCAAGCCGCTCAAGATCGGTGGCAAGCCGGATCAGAAGAAGGGAGTCGCCATACCGCCGCCTCCGCCGCCAAGACAAAGGATGACTCTCGAGGAGCTCAAAGCCAAGGAGTACCCCTTCCCAGACTCGGAAGTCTCCTCCATATTCGACCAACTGCTGCAAGAGAAGATGATAAAGCTCCCTCCTTCGAAGAGGCCCGAGCAGATGCATCGTGTCGATGACCCTCTCTTCTGCAAATATCACCGGGTGGTAAGTCATCCTATCGAAAGATGCTTCGTCTTCAAGGAAAGAATAATGGCACTCATAAAACAAGGAAAAATAGAGATTAACTCCGGAGAGGTCGCTACGGCCAACATGACGTCCATCACCTTCGGTTCATTTTCGCCGGTACTCGTTGCTGCGCGATGAAGTACGCCCAAATTGTGCATCAACCGTCAAAGTCCAACCGCCAAGTCAATTTCCCAGCCGAGAGTCTCGAAGCGACGTCAACATACTCCTGCGCTCACCGAGGAAGAAATGTCGCTGCCCTGGGGGCAACCATCGCTCACGCCAGCACCTCTTCCAAGCAATGCTACATCCCAACGAGCGCTCTAAAGGAGATACGAGCGAGGAGATCCAGAAGTCGGTCTGCTGGGCCAACCTTCGGGGAAGTTTGACTATTACGTCCTCTACTCAATGCCTCCGACCGCTTCACCTGAGGAAATTGAGCCCACCGGCTGGGGATCGGAAGATGAGCCAGTGGAGCTTCAGGAAGAGCAAGTCCCATCCAATCAAGCCACGTCCCAATGCACTCTCCGGAAGAGATACGAGCAAGGAGATCCAGAAGTTGGTCTGCTGGGCCAGCCTTCAGGGAAGTTCGACTATTACGTCTTCTGCTCAAAGTCTCCATCAGTTTCGATCGAAGAAATCAAACCCACCGGCTGGGGATCGGAGGACGAGCCAGTAGAGCCTCCGAAAGAATAAGTGTTTCCAAGGGAACCAGTTGCGGGTACCAATCATCATCTTAGCGTAGGAGAATCCACCGACGAAGAGACATAGGTCACGCTACCTCGGCGACGAAGGCCACGACAAGAAAGGTAGTACAAGCAAGACCGTGCGACGAAGAGGGTTCCCGAGCGAAGGACCTACAAGAAGAAATACAAGACTCCAGGAAGGAAGGCATTCAAAGTGCCGCCAGCAAGACAAGACGATCTCCTCCAGCAGAACCTTCCAGAGTCAGTAACCTTGCAAGAATTCTTTCCTGATCACTTCCTCCTAGTTGATCAACACATCAGGGTGTCTTGTTGCATGGTCGAAGTCCATAAGGTATTGGAAGGAAAAGGCGAAGTCGAGACATCTGAAGAGGGCGACTCCACTAATGAGGGAGACGATTCCGATAAAGGGGGCACCGCCTCTCATGACGAAGCAATCCTGCACTTGTCACTCGTAGAAGCTTTGCATCTTCCGAAGAAGGCTCACCTAGCAATGGCTGCAGCCTTGGCCGACCCGGATAGCTACAAGAGGAAAAGGAAGAAAGACCAGAAGGGCAAAATTGTGGCCTCGTGTGATGCGACGATAACCTTTTCGGACGAGAACTTGCAACTTGGGACACGATTGCACAACCGGCCTGTCTATATTTCGGGATACATCAAGGAGACGCCTGTGAATCGAATCCTGTTGGACTGTGGCTCTGCCATCAACATCATGCCTATCCAGATAATGTGGCGACTCGGCATCGCCAACAACCAGCTCTCGTCCAGCTAATTAGTCATTCAAGGGTTCAACCAGGGTGGACAGTCCACTATCGGAATCATCCGCCTGAAGCTTTCAATCGGCCCGCTAGATACAACGGTCCTCTTCCACATCATTGATTGCCAGACGTCATATCGCCTCCTGTTAGGAAGGCCATGGCTACACAAGAATGGCGTCGTAGTATCCACCTGGCACCAGTGCCTCAAGTACTACGAAGAATGCGTGGAGAAATGCATAGTTGCTGATGACAAGCCTTTCAATGAGACCGAGGCACATTTGGCCGATGCCAAGTTTTACTAAGCGAGAGACCTAGTCGCGGAAGTCCTTCCGGCTAAAGTCCCTCGAGTCTAGAAGGCTGAAGAGGTAAGACAGGGTGAGGCTCATCCACCTGCAAAACCGATGCAACCTCCCGACAAGGCAAAACTCGAGGTCCAAGAAGCATCAAAGTCAAAGCAAAGGATGCGCATCAATTCCGGGTCAAGATCAATGCAACACACTCCGTTGCCCGTCCAAGCGACGCCAGTTCTGCGTCTTGCACCTCAATAGCTCCGTAAATCTGAGCGATCGCCTTCTACTTCGGCAAGAAATCTGGCCCCGCCGTTATCGCAGGCCAATGTCGTCACTCTGCAAAAAATGACATTGCCACTACCTAGTCTGACGCAAGCTCCGAACCCGAGCAGACCTGTCGAATCAGTCAACCCCAATCAACTTGGATTCAAGCCGAAAGGAAGTTAAGGGCAAAACACTACCAAGTTGCTGTTCAAAGCCAGCTACGATAAAGAGAACGCCATGGGCACACTTCCCCCAGCAGTAATTCCACATGGGATGACGAGGACTCAAGCTCGGCTGTTTCAAAACGGTGAACAAATTCTTCCGAACCGCCAAGGATCGGCTCCGGTCAAACTCCGATGGTCATCAGGGCTGCAGCAAGGAGGAGCTTCACCTCGAACTACATCGGGGCGAAGATGGTGGGCGAAGCAGCTGAAGGATCGACAATCTCCGATGCACGCTCTACCTACCCCAGCCATCCCAACAGCAGAAGAAGACGTCGACGGGCTCAATACCAAGCCTTGCTCCGGAAGCAAAATAGAGGCAGTAAAAACCGGTCGAATCAAAAGCGCACATCTGTGTTCGAAAGGCTTGGGCCAGTTAAGCAATCAAAGAAGAAGTCAGTGTTCGATCGTCTGGAAATGCCAGTCGAGGACCTTATTTCAACACCCACCCACCCACCCATAGCAGCCGTCCATTACATCTTCGTTAATCAAACTGACAAGGTGATTCTTCTCCTTCGGACGACGAGTTGCTAGAGGCCCCGCTAGTCCTCGAAGAAGGGGGGCAGTCCACCGTTGATGACTTGAAGGAAATTAATTTGGGCACCGAAACAGAGCCTCGACCTACATTCATCAACACACTCTTGACTCCTGAAGAAGAAGCTGCATACATCAAACTGCTCAAAGAATACAGAGATGTCTCCTACAAGGAGATGCCGGTTCTCGATCCTAAAATCGCAGTGCACCAGCTCAGCGTCAAATACGGAGCCAGCGCTATCAAGCAAGGACAAACACGCTACCGGCCGGAACTGGTACCCCAAATAGAAGGCGAAGTTAACAAGTTGATCGAAGCCGGCTTCATCCGAGAGGTAAAGTACCCGACATGGATCTCTAGCGTCATCCCGATCAAAAAGAAGAACGGTCAAATCCGAGTATGCGTGGACTTCAGAGATTTGAACAACGTATGTCCGAAGGATGACTTCCCCTTGCCAATCACGGAGCTAATGGTGGATGCCACGACAGGCCACGAGGTGCTAACTTTCATGGACGGATCATCGGGCTACAATCAGATTCGGATGGCACCCAAAGACAAAGAGCTCACAGCATTCCGCACACCAAAAGGAATCTACTGCTACAAAGTTATGTCGTTCGACTTGAAAAACGCAGGAGCCACCTACCAGCGAGCTATGCAGAAAATCTTCGACGACATTCTTCATCAAAATGTGGAGTGTTATGTCGACGACCTCGTAATGAAATCCAAGAAGAAGTCGGCACATCTACAAGATCTCGAGCTAATCTTCAAACGGCTTCAAAGGTACCAACTCCGTATGAATCCACTCAAGTGCACATTCGAAGTCTCCTCAGGCAAGTTCCTCGGCTTCGTCGTACGACATCGAGGTATTGAGATAGATCAATCCAAAATAGATGCTATCGTCAATATGACCGCGCCTAAGACAGTGCGAGACCTCAGAGGCCTCCAAGGGCACTTGGCGTATATCCAAAGATTCATCGCCAACCTAGCTGGAAAGTACCACCCGTTTAGTCGCCTCATGAAGAAAGGAGCACCGTTTAAATGGGATAAAGCTTGCCAAGAAGCACTCCGAAATATCAAAGCCTATCTACTGAAGCCGCCAATCCTATCAGCACCAGTTCAAGGAAGGCCGCTAATCCTCTACATTAGTGCCCAGGAGCAATCCTTGGGGGCACTCCTAGCTCAGAACAATGAACTTGGCAAGGAGACGGCTTGCTACTACTTGAGTCGCACTCTCATCGGCGCAGAGCTAAATTACTCCCCGATCGAGAAGGTCTGCTTAGCACTCATCTTCGCCACAAAAAAGCTGCGACACTATATGCTGGCTCACACCGTCAGACTTGTCTCGAAGGCCGACCCCCTCAAGTACATCATGTCAAGATTAGTGCTCTCCGGACGTCTGGCAAAGTGGGCATTGCTTCTCCTCGAATTCAATATCACCTTCGTGCCACAGAAAGCAGTTAAGGGACAAGCTCTCGCGAACTTCTTTGCAGAATATCCCCTTCCGGCGGAATGGGAATTATCAGAAGATCTCCCGGACGAAGAAGTCTTCTCCATCGACATCGCCCCCTCCTGGAAAATGTTCTTTGACAGCGCAGCAAGACAAGACATAGCGGGAGCCGGAGTCATCTTCGTCTCTCCGGATAATAAAATACTCCCCTTCTCATTCCTACTTTCGGAATCATGTTCCAATAATGTGGCAGAGTATCAATCTTTACTAATCGGTCTTGAGCTCGCCAACGATATAAAGCTTCAGAGACTCGAGATTTTCGGTGACTCTCAACTCGTTATCCAGTAAGTCTTGGGGCCATACAAAGTCAACAAAGAAGGCCTGGTACCATTGCACGCATGAGCTTTGGAGCTCCTTGGCAAACTAGAGACTGCTTCCATTCAGTACGTCTCCAGAAATCTTAACCAGCAGGCTGACGCAATCGCGAATCTGGCAGCTACACTCCCATTTTCAGAAGAACGACAGCTCATCATCCCCGTCAGTAGAAGAATAGTGATCACCAAAGAAGAAGGTCCGAGCGAAGTTCCAGTTCAGACCAACGCGGTGCACATCCTCGAGATTGAAGAACAAGACTGGAGGCAGCCTTTTATGGATTATCTCATCCATGGTAAACTCCTCGAAGATCCGAAACGCAGAGTTGACATCCGGCGTAGATCTCTGAAGTTCTACCACTTCAACAACGAGTTGTACCGTCGAAGCTACGATGGCACACTCCTGAGGTGCCTCACGAAAGAAGAGGGAGAAGCGGCACTAGAAGAGGTACACGCTGGAATCTGCAGCTCACACCAGTCCGGTCTGAAGCTTCACTTTCGCGTCAGGAGGATGGGCTATTACTGGCCCACCATGGTCAAGGACAGCTTGGACTTCGCGAGGAAATGTCACGCTTGCCAGCTACACGGAGACTACATCCGTCAACCGCCGGAGCCTCTGTACCCAACAATCGCGTCTTGGCCCTTCGACGGATGGGGACACGATATTGTCGGTCCCTTGCCCAAGTCATTCAAGCAACATCATTACATTCTGGCGGCAACGGACTACTTCTCCAAGTGGGCTGAAGCAACACCTCTACGGGAAGTTACAAAGCACTCCGTTATCAGCTTCATCCAGAATGACATCATCTTCCGATATGGAGTTCCTCGCTACATCGTAATAGACAACGGGAAGCAATTCAAGAATGCTGCCGTCAGCCAGTTCTGCACATTGTACAACATTAAGCAGAATTGTTCGACGATGTACAACGCTCCGACCAACGGTCTGGCGGAAGCCTTCAACAAGACTATTTGCAAGCTACTGGAGAAAATCATCTCGAAGATGAAGAAAGACTGGCACGAACGCATGGGTGAAGCGCTATGGGCTTACCGGACGTCCTTCTGCACGCCGATGCAAGCAACATCGTACTCCCTTGTCTATGGTATAGAAGATGTTCTTTCGCTCGAGCTCCAGATCCCATCACTCAGGATAGCAATCCAAGAAGGCCTCACCAGCGACGACAACGCCCAGCTCTACCTAGCAGAATTGGAAGCATTGGACGAAAGACGCCTCGAAGCTCAGCAACGTCTGGAGTGTTATCAAGCCAGACTGTCTCACGCCTTCAACAAAAAGATTCGTCCTCGATCATTCCAGATAGGGGAACTGGTGCTGGCAGTCAAACGCCCCATCATCCTCTCGCATCGAGGAGGGAAGAAATTTGATACCAAATGGGATGGCCCGTACTCCGTCAATGAAGTCTACTCCAACGGTGCCTATCTCCTCACCACGCCAGAAGGGCTGACACTCGGCCCTATCAACGGCAAGTACCTCAAAAGGTACTATGCCTAAAGCAAGGCCACACCCCTTGCGCAAAAAAAAAAAATGAACTACGTGCGACTTGATCCCCCTTAGGGGGGTACGTAGGCAGCCTGAGAAGTTACTTCAGGTTCAGTCCGACCAAAAGAAAAGGCCAACAAGGATCCATTCATAAATACGGCAGAACAAGGCAATATTATTAGATATGCAAAAGAAGGGCGGTACATAGCATAAAAGAGAGCTACAAGGCAAAATGACTAGACAATGAGCCGCTAGAAAAAGGTATCCAGAGCTCGAAGGCGGCACATTAACTCCTCTCTAGTAGCCTCCACTCGGTGAAGTTCCGCGGGACGCGTGGCCAAAAGCTCATGGCGGGCCGCCAAGTCTGACTCCTGCTTCAAGTAGCTCGCCTTCAAAGCACTCTCTGCGGTCTCAGCTCGCTCCAGATGAGACTCCGCCTTCCAAAGTGAAGCGCGCACCGATTCTATCTTCTTTTGAGCCTTCGACAGGCTGGAAGCGGCCTCCGCAAGCTGTTGCTCCGACTGACACAAGCTCGCCTCGGTGGCTGCCAGCTCAGAAGGAGTGCTCCCCTCTAGTAAAGCTCGCCGGGAGCGATAAGCCTCGCTATCAGCCACAAGCAAGTTCATCTGGGCAACAAAAGAAGAACTGTCAACCTTGAACTCCTCCAGGCTCGCGCAAAACTCTGCACCGTCCGTCGACCACCAGTCCTGGAGGGCGCCAAAGCCAGCATCTTGAAATGGCTCTAATGTTGACTTGATATACTGCCGGCAGCTCGCAAGAAGAAACTCTGAAACTCTGCTCCTCGGCCTTAAGCTCGGTCGAGGTGCCTCAGAGTAGGTGGGCAAAGCCTTCCCTTCCGTTACAGTCGCGCCGGGGACCGCCTTCGCCAACGAAGTCAGCAGAATTGGAGAAACCGCCGCCACCGCTGCGACAACCGTCTCCTCTAACAGGCACGAGGGCACAGCAACCGGGGAACGCCGCTCGTCGACACTCGAAACTTCGACCTCCTCATGGAAAGACAAAGCGTCAACATCAATGCCGTCCAGATCAATATCGCCACAAGGAAAGTTCTCCCCGCAAACCCTGAGGAGGTCCAGATTATCCGGAGGGACATCTAGCCCGCACTCCCCAGGCACTTCCCTCACGGCCCCAGTAGACGAATGCCCAAGATATACCTTCGGAGAGTCCTCCCCGCGCTCTACCACTATAACGGAATCTGTCCAAAAGAAATACACTGCTCAGCATGATGGAACTTCCCGAGCATAGAAAGGAAGTAAAATAAAGAGAACTCCATACCTGCAAGGTCGGACGAAGCAGCCCTAGACGGAGGGATCACCTCATCTTTTAGAAGTTCGGGCTCCTCGGTATCCTCCACCGGACAAGGGACCCTTGAGGTCATCACACGAGGAATGCAAACCTTTCTTCTTTTGGGCGGGGCACCCTCAACAGCAGTCTTCGAAAGAAAGGATGGCCCGGGGGCACTAGTGAGGTCGGCTTCTAACACGGGAGCTGAAGAAGGGACACGGCGAGCACTGGAAAGACGGCTGCAACTCTTCTAGGCCCTCTGAAGCCCCAAACGGAGGCGACGATCTTCTACTCCCGCAGCAGGATCAAAACGGAAAGTTTTAAACTCACTGCCCGCCAAAACGTCAACCGGAATCCACTTGCAGTATTCCGGAGTGGCAGCATCCCGAGACCCCGACTTGGTCCCGGGAAAGAAGCTACCGCCAGTCAATCGAGCATAGAGAGAAGCCCAGAGGCGGTAACCTTCCTGCGGACTAATGCGCCCCTGCAACTACTGGGGCATACCAGGGACTTCCTGTCGAAACCCTTACTGACGAGCGAAGCGATGAGGGGAATACTTCTCTACCTCCACCACATCCCCCTTTCGCCAAACCAAGTAGCCAGGGCGGCAACTGACCATGTTCCAATATAAGCTGTCCGAGAGCTCCTCGTTGTCATAAACAGTCGACCTCTCCAAAGGTAGCACCGAATGCTCTGACAGAAACTTGAAGTCGACGCTTCCCATCCCCCGTAAAAGAGTGCGAGCACACTCCCTCGGGCGCTCCCAACTAATAAAAGCATTTAAGATCCCACCTATCCCGGGCAAGAACGACAGGTCAGCTGGATGTCCGCGTCTGGCAAAAATCCCCTTCGGGAAGTGAAGAGCTATCCAGCCGTACAGGTAGTGCAGAGGTCTGAACGCAGCAAACCGACCAAGCTCCTCCTTAGCATTATCCGAGCTGGACAAGTCCCAGTAAGTCCCGTTGAGATCCTGGTAGAGGCGCATAAGATGGTCAGGGCTAGATTGAAAAGCTCCCCCCTCGCCATCCTGGAAGCTGCAAGAAAGGTCCCCGGATGGATGACCTCGCAAGGACAGGGAAGCACGAACCGACAAAGAAATATGACCAGCCCGGCGGCTCGATAAACTGCCCGCCACTCCTCGCTGTCACGCCTCAGGCCGAGGATCTCCCAGGGACACTGTTTTCCCTCCATTGAGTGCCTTTCTCGAGCTAAGGACTCGATGGGCCTCACAAAAGAACGAAACGGGGGCCTTTTCATTTGAGCGACCTTCCACATCGGGTGAGCTGAAGGTGCCGGGGACCTGTACTCGCCTCTGAACCAAAAATCAACCCAGGAAGAAGGACGCACTCGGTCTGACTGATCCTGCGCCGCAATGACGGCATATGCCTTGAACAGAAGAAGGCAGGAGCTCGGAGCAAAGCTGCTGTCCAATAGGTCCTTTAAAGCTGGTACCTCCTCCTGGTAGTAATTTCGTACTTCAGGGCATCCGGAGACAATGTGGACGTCACGAAGTGAGATCCCTATCACTCCCGCTCCAGTAAGGAAAGTGTTGGTGGCCGGGCACCAGAGTTCACAAAGAGCGCGATACATCCTCTCAGGACGGCTGTACTCTCGACGAGCCGGCGCCAGAAACTTGGCCAATAAATTCATCTCAGGTTCCGCTCCAAAGACCTCGTAGAGCTCGCTAATCCATTCACGAAAATCACAAAGATATTGGACGTCTCCCAGAGGCCAAGAGTCGGTACCCCATCGGGTCAATCGGGAGCATATCTTCGAGGCAACTACCGGAGTAGGCACGAAATCTTCATCACAATGATGGAAATGAGTGCTCAAACTTGGGTGGAGGAGCTTCGTGGAGATCCCTTCGTCGGTATAGATTTTCTCGCTCAGCTTCAGCATCCCACAAGTCGCATCAACAACTCCATCTTCCGTGATGCGCTCGTGGATAAAAACACGGAGCAACGACAGAAGGCCTTCCCGCCTCGAGTTGCGGTAACGGTACACCCGTGTAAGGGGGAAGCGAAGACACGTCCTCCCATCGGAGAAGTCCTCAGCTATCCACCCCGGCGAAGTCAAGCTCTCAAAGACGCGAATCCTGGATAACCATGAAAGGAAGCAAGTCAAGACAAGCACACGCAAAAAAAAAACTGAGGGGCCCACAGCCCCCTATCAGAAGGATCGCCCGACTCAAAGTCACATCACCGCTGCGCTTGGGCCTTCGCACCGCACTCCCGGGGGTCCGTACATCGCCCGTACCGGCCAACTACCCTTTCGCCATGCGGCGTCCGCACATCACCCGCACCGACACCACCCGTGCCGGTCGACTGCGCCGACACCACCCATGCCGGCCAACTACGTCGATGCCACTCAGTCGGAACCGCAGGCACCTGCCAACCCGGCCCCCGCCGCATGGCTCCGTGTCACTCGCCAGTAAACCCGCGCCCGGCCCGCACGACGCCCGGCCTCCGCTGCCGCCTGCGTCGGCCCCGCGCCGTGACGCCCGCGCACCCGAGGCCACCACCGCCGCCAGCTCCGCGCACCCGAGGCCACCGCCCCGCGCGCCGTGCCGCAGCCTTAAAAAAAAAAGAGTCAAACAGCAGCAGCAGAGGGGGGACCCGCGCGCCCCCCCTCTCCTCTGATCTGGTCGGGGCCGAGCCCGACCCCGTCGCCAACACAACCGGGGGGGCCCACTCGGGGACGCCGCCACCCCTCCCTCTCCGATCTGGTCGGGGCCGAGCCCGACCCGGCCGCCGCGACCCCCGAGCCCGCGTCGCCTGACCCGGTAGCCGTAGCCCCGGCCCCGCGCGCCACTGCCCCGCGTCGGCCGCCTGCGCCCGTGCGCCGCAGCCCCGCCGCCGCCCGTGCGCCGGCCTCTGCTGCTGCCGCTGCTGCACCCACGGCCCAGAACCGGAGAAGAGAAGGGAAAAAGAAAAAAAAAAAAAGGAAAAAAAAAAGAGAAAGAAAGAAAGAAAGAAAAAGAAAAAGAAAAGGAAAGAAGAAGAAGAAGAAGAAAGAGGAAGGAAGAGACGGCGAAGGCGGATCGCACCTCAGCCGCGCTCCTCCAACTTCCTCGCCGTCGTCGCTTCGAGCCCGCCTTCGCAACGACCTTCAAATCGCGCACCATCGTCGCCGCCACCGACGAAAGAGGCGACACCGGAAAGACGGAGCAAGTCACGTGCAACCCCAGGCAGCTCTCTTCCGACGGCGGTCTTCAAAAGCCGGCGGAACCTTCGCAAAGAGCAGAATGTCGGATGAAGGGGGTAGGGGTCCTTAAATAGACCCCCAACCCCGCCCACAAAAGGAATCAAGGACAAGTGTTCTACAATTCCTACGTGTCCAAATCCTACACGTTCTCACTGACGCACTCGTCTTTGAGGGGGCATTTGTAGACACACGAATTTTGTCTAACCCGGACCCGACTTGCGTGCACCTACGCGGATACAAACCCAACGCGCACTCCGACTCGGACCCGACTAGCACGCACCAATACGGACCCGGACCCGACTCGCGCCCGACAAGGTAACCGGGCGGCCCACCCTTAAGTGGGACCCACCCGGCCGGCCCCTACTAGGGACCCGAACCCCATGGGGGCTGGCCCCTAGTAGGGATCCGAACCCCATGAGGGGCCGGCCGGCCTTGCAAAGGAAAAAGAAAAGGAAAGGAAAGAAAAGAAAGGAAAGAAAAGAAAGGAAAGAAAAGAAAAGAAAGGAAAGAAAAGAAAAGGAAAGAAAAGAAAGAAAAGGAAAGAACCACCGTCATGCGCGGGGGGAGGTTGCACATGATGTCTACCGACACGTGGATCTGCGTCGATCCCTCGATCCGACGGACAAGAAGAAGATCGAGTCGGGTCGCCATCGATTTCGTGTGCAAAATTCAGCCATAATTACCCCGTCAGAAAAGGAAAACGAATAAAGACTTATTCCCCTCATCAATGGATGAATAAATCTTGGGTAATTATGGGGGAGATATTAAAGGGATTTAAAATTAAAAACTTTCCATATCTCTCCCCCCTCCCCTTTGCCTATAAATAGAGGAGGAGGGGGAAGGCTCAAGAGGTCGAAGATTGAAGACGAAGCGAGGAAGCTCTGCAGAAGAGGAGACGCTTCTTCATCGACCCAAGGCTTCACGAGGCATGGGCAAGCCTATCCCTTCGGGACCGGCTTAGTCCATTGAAAGTCCTCATCAACGTGAAGACCCTTGCAAAAGAAGATCAAGACTTCGACTCCGTGCACGAAGAAGAAAGCTCGGAGAAGAAGACCCTTCGACTCTGAAGACGCCAGAAGCAAAGGCCGGAGAAGAAGCTCGGAGCGGCACTACCCCGTCGGCTCCAACAAACCCTCAACTCCGATCAAGCTCCAAAGCCCGGAGAAGAGGAACGAAGCGTCATCAACCCGTCGCCTTCGACAAACGTCTGCTCCATCCACGAAGAAGAAAGCCTGGAGAAGACTACCTGAAGCGTCGCTACACCCGTCGTCTTCGAAGCAAAGCCGCCACTATAACCGTCGCACGGAGATCGATGCTACCCCCACTATCTTCGAAAGCATTCTTCGACTCCGATCACGCCAAAGAAGCCCAGAGAAGAAGGGAAGTCCAGTCGACACCTAAACCGTCGAAGCATTGAAGAAGTAGCCCATGTCATTCGAGAAAAAGACCGAGTTGACGCTGAAGCCAAAGCCCACGCAAGAAGCCAAAGCAAAAGCTCCGGTAAAGCCCGTGCCAAAGCAACGCAAGTGCCAAAGCCAAGCGACTACGCCGGCCACGAGCAAAAGCACCGCACATTCTAGCCGATACGACGCGAAGTCCGAAAGAACGAAAACATCGCAAGTCTCTCCCGGCTACGTCCAAGCACAAGCGCCAAAGCAAAGCAAAAGCCAGAGCCACGCCAGAGCCAAGCCAAAGCCAAAATCCAAAGCCAAAGCCGACGCCAAAAACATGATCGACGCCGCGAACTGACGATCAAGGACACCGAGGTCAAGTAAGGAGCGAGGAAGACACGAAGACCGAGGAATGAAGCTGAAGACCCCCTAGCCGAGGAAGTGCGAAGCACGAAAGGGACCAAAGAAACAGCGGATATTCCTTAGTCTCTCAAAAGCCCTCACCTTGTAAAGACCCCTGTCCTGGGTAGCCCCTTCAGAGCTCTCGCACGAACACCACGTGGAGACACGGATTAAAGGGACCCTCCAGAGGATCTCTCCCACAATCTCCTGATCAACGCTCGCCGCAACCCGGACTCGCCACACCCGAGTCACCCGGGTCCCGGCCACTCTTGTAATCTTGTTTTGTGCAATAAAGACGACCCGCATCTTTTTCGCGCTTACACCCCCATATAGTTTATATATTTTGTTCCAAATCACTCCCTAAAGTTTGAAATGTTAGCACAATACCCCTTTTGTCAACTACTTGACTTCCTCATTTGGTAATTTGTATCTGATCGAAGCTGAATTGAAGGGGGGCAACATGTTTTTTAACGATAGGGGGTTTAAATGTTTTTGAGCTAAACTTCAGGAGAGGGGGGGTAACAAAGTGTAATATATCCAA
Source organism: Chamaelirium japonicum (assembly GCA_947650365.1). NCBI lineage: Eukaryota > Viridiplantae > Streptophyta > Magnoliopsida > Liliales > Melanthiaceae > Chamaelirium > Chamaelirium japonicum. Next base: position 148,516 of record CANTAL010000316.1, read on the forward strand.
AAAACAATTCTAGCCAACTTTTGGTTGCCAACTTCATATGGAGGTGGCCACCACCAACTGCCACCGCCCCACCGGCCACCACCCCCCGCTAGTCAATATCCTCCGTCATGCCATCGACCACCACCCCACCACCACATGGGCCACCAGTCGCGGTCGGCCACCACACCTGTCGGCCACCACCCACCGTCGCCGCCCGTATTGGTGACCCACGGCCGGCCTCGCCGTTTGGCGGTCACCGACGCCCACCACTGTTCGGCCAACACGTACCCACCGTCGTCTGCCACCTCCCGCGCACGTGGCATCCCCATAGAGTTTATCCCATGGCCCTTAGTTAATAGGAATCAATGGGAATTACCCACCAGGGGATAGGAGAGTTGGCAAAGCAACTGATGCTTTGGTGATGAGGTTGTGAGTTCAACTCTTCCTCCCCTCGATTTACCTAGGAATGAAGTGGGAATTGCCGAGTGGGTCGGGCTTCACTCCCGGAGGGATTAGTCCGAGTCTGAAGTGGGCCATTGCCCAAAAGGTTTCGGGACACCCGCCGATATCAAAAAAAAAAAATCAATGGGAATTGGGGTCTATTTATAGGTTTTTGGGGGTATGTATGAAATCCCCCTCCCCCTGCCAAAAAAAAGATCTTGTCTATTATTTACAATCCGTGCACTCCGATCGAGTCGGCCAATAATAGTTCCAAATTTTAGAATCACTTCGAGAATCAAAATTCTCCCCCACTAGAGACAAAATCATAATAGACCTTTTGTTGCGAGATCGAAGAAAGGGTAGGGATGTTATCACGCCGCCTGCCGAAGCCATTGATTATGAGACAGCGACTGTAATTACTTTTTAATAATTATACCTCTCCCAAGAAAAAAATTCTAGTTAGGTCCGCCACTGCTCCTACGGCGTGTGGCCATAGAAGTCCCCAAATGGAAACACTAGTCGTTCTCGAATTCTCTTACATTTTCTTTTTTTATTTTTTATTTTTTATTTTTTATTTTTGTTAGCCTCGATGTGCCGTAGAAAAAGAAGAGAGTCGGAGAGTTGGTATGGAAAGCCAGCAGACGTGCAGGAATTGGGAAACAGACTGGCAACCGTAGAGCCAGGCCGTCAACCTGCCCATCAAGCCATTGCTAGCGACGTGCGATGGGATTCCATCTCCATCAGCCGCACGATCGGGAATGGACGGTGTCGATCTCGTTGCCAGCATATGCTTTCTGTCCGAGTTCATCGTTGAACCGAACCCTAAAAGCCAAGTAAAAAAAAAAAAAAAGGAAGGGACCAGAGAGTGACCTTTGCCGACCCTCCACCGGGCCTAATCTCCCTATAAAGGCAATCTCCATCCCCCCTCTCCCCTTCAACACCAACCACAGCCCCAACCCTTTGTAGTGTTGTAGCTTTGCCTCCATTGTAATCTCTTCAAGGTCGTACGTACGTCGTAGCTAGGGTTTGCATCTTGAAGTTTCTAGGGTTTGAGGGGTCGATGCATGTCTTGTATCTTGTAGTTTCTAGGTTTTATGAGATCTTAGTAGCAAGTAGAAACCGTGAGATTGGCTGTTTTGGTAACAAATTAAGGTTTGAGGAAGGCCTTCCATCTCTTGCTTTCTAGGGTTTGGTTTTAGATGGTGGAAGAAGAGTTGTAGTTTGTTTTACTAAGGTTTGTGGTGTTAGGGTTAGGGTTTCGGGTTGATGCGCAAGAGTAGTTTCTGTTTGGTCAGTGGTGAAAGGGTTTAATGGTGGAGCTCCTTGAGGTCCAAAGGAGGGCTTTGGGAGGGGTGGATTGAGCTGCTGGGCTATGGATTCCACTGTCCTATTCCATGGGTTGTTGCTACTAAGTATGCAGAGAGATTTTGGGATAGGGTTGTGGTTTGCATAAACCAGGAGCTGCATCATCCCTGCATGACCTTCTCTTGGAGTGAAGGGAGCTCCACATCTGTCTCTTTGATCTCTAGTCACCTTTGGAGTTTTGGGTTTTGGTTTTTCTTGGTTTCTTATTCTTGCAGAGATTGCAATTTTTGAGTATATATTTTTCTTGATTTCTTGTTTCTTATTCTTGCACTGGGTTTAACTAGCTAGGGTTGTGGTGTGAGGGTTTGGGGTGGAGCTCCTTCAAGTCCAAAGGAGGGCCATGGAGGGGTTGATTGAGCTGCTGGGTTATGGATTCCACTGTCCTATTCCATGGGTTTGTGAACCATGGAGAAAGATTTTGGGATAGGATTGTGGCTTGCATAACCCAGGAGCTGCATCAGCCTAGCCTGACCCTTGCTTGGATTGAAGGGAGCTCCGCACCGAACCGCTTTCACTACCCCGCGTCTTCGGATTAATTGTAGGGTTTTTCCAATTAATTCTTTCCTTCTTAGGGTTATAGTGGTTTCAAAAGTTTTCCTATTTTCATTGGGTAGAACATGAAATGGGTCTTAAGAGTGGCTTGATTTTGATAGTAGGTGGTATTCGATTTTACTAGGGCTAGTATTGAAAGTGTTTTATATTTGGTGTATATCACATTCCATGCCTAAGATTTTCTTGGATTGAAGATAGCTCCACATCTTTTGAGTTAGTTTTTAGTTTTCTTTACGTGTACTTAATATTAATATTGCTCAGTTTTACTAGGGCTAGTATTATAATTGTTTTGGTGTATATCAATATTCCATGCCTAAGATTCTCTTGAATTGAAGGGAGCTCCACATCCTTTGAAGTTTTCTTTGCCTACTTAATTTCACTTAGGTTGCAAAATTTATTTGGTTAATTTCTTCGCTAATTAGCACATTGCTTGATATTATATATGGGTGGTTTCACGGAGACTTAACTTCCAAATTTCTCTAGGGTTTAGTGTAGTGGGTGTAAGGGAGCAGGTGTATCTTGTGTTATGGTGATACTAGGGTAGGGCTGGCAATTTCGGACCCGACACGAAGTTAGCGGGTCTGGGTCAGAGCTAAACGGGTTCGGGTTGTAAACGGGTCGACACAATAGACCCGTTTAATAAACGGGTCGGGTCCGGGTTTATGGTCTGGGTACGATAGATCCGGGAAGACCCGTTTAGAATTCAACGGGCCGTGTCAGGTCGCAATCCGATACTATAATATATAATACCAGCGAGCGGGTCTATCGGATTAGGTCGGATTAGGTCGGGTCGAGTCGGATTGGGTCGTATCGGGTCAACTGAATAGACCCGTGTGGTAAACGGGTCTTACCGGGTCGTGTCGAGTCTACCGGTTTATTAGCGGGTCGGGTACGGATTTAGGATCTAGACACGATTAGTTAAGCAGGTCGGGTCCGGATCTAGGGGTTTTGGACCCGACCCGAAACTAGAGACGACACGAACCCGACCCGACACGACCCCCTTGACACCCCTATACTAGGGTTGGTTTACGTGGTTGATTTTTAATTGGTTGGTAGTGCTGGTTTCGTTGTGTAGGTGATGACGTCCTTGGGGTGAGCTCGTTATGATCGATGCCTCCATAGTTGGAGGAGGACATGGATTAAGGAGTAGGCATTTGGGGTCCATCAAGCCATCGAATATGTTCCAGCTACGACTCTCGCTAGCAACGTACAATAAGCTTTGATGATCGAAGGCTGCTTAATTACCCAGGAATCGACTTTCGAAAATCTTATATCTGATGGAAATATCTTTTTTAATTGGATCTTCAGCTTTTATTTATTGAATAATTTTTTATTTATTTATTTACGAGACCTTGATCAATTTTTTGTGTTTTCATCAGCCAAAATGCATGTGGCTGAAAGTTGATGCTGGTTTTTATGGACAAAACTCGCATACATTTTATTTTTCTCTCCAACATTTTTTTTCAATGCAATGCAATGGATGGAGTAAATTTACTTTCTATTGTTTTGGGTAAATGGAAATTGTTGTAATTTTGGGCACTAAGTGTTATTTTAAATGGTTATTGATGCATGGCGGTGTACATAACCTTTTCCGGATAATATTAATTAAATATTTTGTATATGAATATTGTAAGACGAGAGATAGAATTAGATATGATTAATTAAGACCGTAAATTTTGTATTGAAGAAGACACTAAGATTGGTAGCTTGTGATGATATACAGTTCATATCCTTTTTGTTTAAGGTGAACATGCATGATGCTTTCAAAGATTTTAAAATTTCAATGAATAATGTTTCTGTTGTGAACATGAAAGCTCAATTTTCTTTAGTTTATGGAATTATCATCTAAATATAATTATTGACAAATATAATAATAATATCATAGGAATTGCGAAACAAACTAAATTTCAGAAAGAAGGGTCACTTCATTGTTTAATTGTGTTTCTTTAGTGAAAAAATTAATTACTTTCTTATAAATAGATTCTTTAATAGATAATAAGGTCATTTGCATGTGTTCCATATGTTGTAATTATCCTACCTTTAATCTGCACAAGACTTGTGCTCATGTGTTTGAGTTAAGATTAAAAATTGACTATTAATGATCGAAATATAGGCTGTGATAGTCTCCATTGGGTCATTAATTATTAGACATGTTAAATGTATTGCATATATACTATTTATTTTTTCATTATTTGAGTGATCTCACATATGGTAATCAGCTACAATGTGCATTCTTAATATTTAGACTAAGGCCAGGCCCCAATACAAGTAAGTTTTCATGATCTCCATTCTCACATCATGGTATCATTCTTCCGCTTGTCATGTCATAGCTACAGATTGTATATTGACTTCATTTTTCACAACTTCTTGATGTTTGATCCACCTTGATTTGGATAGTTTATTAATTTCAAGTCCATTGTCTAGGTGGTATTAATCTTATCTAAGGCGACCACCTACATTGTACATTAGTTCTTTATATTTAGCGAAAGTGCCCAATAAATGAAGGCTTTCTTGCTCCTCGGTCGTTCTCACTCTATCAATTGGCGCGACTAACATTGGACGGCCCACTTATATTGTATCTCTTACACTTGTATGGTGTATAATTTTTACTTATGAAATAATTTAATAGTAAACATTTTCATTATGAAATAGTGTTTGTTTCCAACTTCACCTAAATCTTTTTATTGAATCCTCTACAAGAACACATAGTGTACGTTGTCCACTAATTAGTGATCGATTACCAATTTAGATCGATCTTTCAATCTTTATTGGCAAGTGTAGTATACTTTTTTTTATTTCTCATCCAAAGCATGAATAGTTGGATTAGTATAGATCTCTGATTATGGATCTAACATACATTGGCGAGACTAACATTGGATGGCCGAAGGTCATGAATCTAACATTGGATGGCCGAACGCCATGCATGGATCTCTATGTGCAGGAATAACTTCGAGCACTTTGATGGCCGTCAATTGAGAGAGAGAGAGAGAGAGAGAGAGAGAGAGAGAGAGAGAGAGAGAGAGAGAGAGAGAGAGAGAGAGAGAGAGAGAGAGAATTGGAAGAGTTGTGCAAAAATGCTCCATGGAATGAAAACCAACACAATGAATTTTATGAGCATTGTGTGTTTAAAAAGCTACCCATTGTTCAAAAAGAACTCTAGACTTGGTATCCTTTGAAGATAGCGTCAAAGGGGATCCAGATATTTTGTTTCCCTTGTTGACGATTTCTTCCCCATGGTATGGGCATAATTTCTAAGTTTCATGGCTTCTTGTGCGAGGTGCGTGGGCATGATTTCTAAATAGGGAGTCACAGCTTGGTAAAATGGTTGTCAAATTCCAAGAGAGGGCTACCAATTTTCAGTAAAGACATTTGCTGAGGGGATGTTTCCTCTTGTAACGTGTGATCTTAGATAGAAATGGTACTTGTTTATGAGAGAGATCGATTGATCCCTATTATACCTATGGTTATTCTCTATAGTGAAGAAATCTTGATCGATCATTATCGTCTACAGATGTAAGCAATTCGGCCGAACCACACATAATTAGTTTCTTGTATCTTGTTCATTTTTATTCACCATTATTAATTTCTCCATTTCTTTATGGTCTTGATGTCACATAATCTGTTTTCAATATATCTTTTTAGGTAACAATACACATAAAGTGGGGTCAATGAAAAAAATTTATTGCTAGCTCTTAGCCTCCAATGAAATTCTCAACTTGCTATATGTAGAAATTATTTTTTCTTGTAAACTTTGCAAGCTAAAACTTTATACTTTCTAACTTTATGGCTACAGTGAACCCTTTTGAAGCCAGATGTGACATTACATCCCACTCGAGACATTTAATGGCATCGTGGTCTACATGGAGAAGACGAAAGGTGAAGAGGCTGGAAATTCGAGTGTCGTGGGACATCCTAATCATGGGGATCTTATGGGTCCTATCCCTCAAGAGGAACAAGCAGATTTTCAATAGATACGTATCAGGTGCAGTGGAGCTCCGAAGACCAATGATCTGGATCTTCAAGCTACTGATCATTCTATGGACAATTTCCTTTACGGAGGCTGTCAAAGAACTTCGTAATTGTATTGTAACTTGATTTTTTTTTAATATAACTGGTCGGGGGCTAGCTAATCCTCCCTCCTAAGAGTGGTTCTCAAAACAAATAGTGAACCCTTTTGACACACTTATACGGGTTTACTAAGTAAGCAATTGGTTATATGTTGGAAGGACACAAAACTGAAAAGCAGTAAGGTAATAGTAAATAGAGAAAGGCAAAGAGGCCTGGGTCTTACTAAGATTATATTAAATCGGCTTTACGATATTATACTAACAACTTATATATGTATTTATTATTACCTTCATTGCTTCTCCTCCAGCAGATATTGATGGTATTCATGAACTTGTTTCTGGGTCTCTACTTAATTTATAGAAACAATATTATATCAGGTATCATTATTCCAAACTATGGTGCTATAGATTTAAACTATTATTCGATATAAAAAGCAACATCTGTTGATGAATGGTTATACAATGGCAATCCTTATGAGCTAATTGTTCTGTACTCCTTACTTAGCCTATCGTTTAATGTGGCATACACAATATTTATGCATGCATAATTCATACTACCCATATATTTAATATACTTTATTACTCGATTACAAGCTTTAATTTGATGTGGAGCACTCCAATCCTATACCAATCTAATTAAAACAAATTTGATGTGGAGCACTCTAATGAGTTTTATGTGGAGCACTCCAATCCTACACCAAATCTAATTAAAAGCTTTAATATTTAAGCTGGAAAGTAGCCATAGGGATTTGATGGGTGGCTCTCGACCCCTGCCAATATGATGAAGAAACCAATTTGATGAAAATCGCACGCACTGTAGCGGTGCATCAGACGACTGCGGTGCGACACCGCACACCTCATTTTATCATTTCTCTCTCTCTCTCTCTCTCTCTCTCTCTCTCTCTCTCTCTCTCTCTCTCTATATATATATATATATATATATATATATATATATATATATATATATATATATATAGGGGCATGCTATAATGCGGCATGCGGTAAGTGTGGCACCACACCGCAGCCGTCTGATGCACCTGCTGTGTGCATCGCACACAGCGATTTTGTGCTGACTAGACAAAACGGAACCAAAATCTGACTAAAACAAAACGGAGCAAGCTAACTAAACAAAAGTCTCCCACGCACGTGATCATAACCGTTCACTCTCTCTTCCCCCGCTCTCTCTCTCTCTCTTTTTCTCTCTCTCTCTCTCTTTGTCTCTCGCTTTTCCCCTGATCTCTCTCTCTTCCCCCGAGACCTCGCTCTCTCCGTATCACTCTCTAGATTTCTTCCCCCGATCTGTCTCTCTCCCCTTCTCTCTCTCTCTCTCTCCCTCCCTCTCTCTCTCTTTCCCCGATCTCTCTCTCCCCCCGCATCTCTCTCTCTCTTCGTATCTTTCTCTCTTCCCCCGATCTCTCTCTCTTCCCTCGATCTCTCTCTCTCCCCGTCTCTCTCTCTCCCCATCTCTCTCTCTCCTTCTCTCTCTCTTCCCCACGATCTAGAGAGAGAAGGTGATATGGAGGCATGCATGCATAGGTCGGTGAAATAGGTGGCTGTGATGGGCTTTAGAGATAGAGAGAGAAGAGAGAATATCGGGAATTAAAGAGGGGTAGTCATGCATGGCTTGTGATTTAAGAGATAGAAAGAGAGAATAGAGAGAAAATCGAGAATTAAAGAGGGGGATTCATGCATGGCTCAGGATTTAGAGAGAGAAAGAGATAGAAATCATGCATGCATGGGTGTGATCAGCTTTAGAGATAGAGAGAAGCGAGAGAACAAAAATCGAGAATTAAAGAGGGGAGTCATGCATGGTTCGGGATTTAAGAGAGAGAAAGAGAGAGAATAGAGAAGAGAGAGAAAATCAGGAATTAAAGAGGGATAGTCATGCATGGCTCGGGATTTAAGAGAGAGAAAGTGATAGAAAGGAGGAAATAAAACAGAGAATAAAGTTCGGGTACAGCCTGGGGTTTAGGGAGAGAAGGTGACGTGGAGGCATGCATGCATGGGTCGATGAAATGGGCGGCTGTGATTGACTTTAGAGATAGAGAGAGAAAATCGGGAATTAAAGATGGGGAGTCATTCATGACTCGAACGTGATGGTGTTGGGGTTGAGGTTGGACGACTGTGATTAAATTCGAGTAGAAGAGAAAGACCTGAAGGAAAGGAAAAGAAAGCGAGAAAGAGGGGGCGTCTGCGAACTTCTCGGAAATGGGGAGAGAGAGGGATCACACAAGGGGAGTCGGGCTTGGCTTGAACTAGAGAAAGAAAGGAAGAATCGGGAGGAAAAGGGACGGTTGTGATCAGGTTCGATGCCGAGACTTCAGGGAGTCCGAGAGGATCATAGGGTATGGGCAGTTGGGATGAAAAAGGAAAGAGAGAGAATTAAGACGAGGGGATCATGATCAGGTACAAGAGAGAGATCGTGTGAGTGATATGGTTTCAGTTGCAGCTGGACACGAGAGAATATAGGAGATCGTGAGAGGGGAAGTCGGATGAGATGGACGATTGTGTATCATGTCGTGCATGAATACATTGGTAGTTTTAGAAAAAAGAGTAAAGAGAGAAGAGTAAATAGGCTCGATAATTAAATATGAAATAATTGGTTTTAAATGTCATGCATGCTACTCTAATTTGCATTGTTATTATGGAAAGAGATAAATGGTTACATGAATGCATGACTTTAATGGGGATCAATTAATTGAAGTCTATGCATGTGTTGGTTGGTTCATGGCCGGCTATGATGATTGATTCGGTTTGGATGAATTGGAAAAAGAAATCGAGGGTGACGTGCAAAGGTTCTTGAGATGGGTAGGTGGGGTCTGTGAAGGAGTCGGGTGCGCTTGTGGTAGGCTCGGTGGTGATGACCAGGGGGTGTGTTGCCGCCGAAGGCAGCCCACTGCAGTGCCGACAGGCACGGGGATGCACTAGTACTGTACACCTCTAATACACCTACGTTGTAACATACAAAATGATCATCGGTTATATGTAGTTTTTCTAACCACCAAACAATTAACCCGGCCAATTATAAACAAGCTTGGGCAATCCAAGCTTAACCCGCGTTATCCATGTTGAGTCCTGATTGGGCTTGGGCAAGCCAATTACTCCAACCGACCTCGGGTTGGGTTGGGTTGGGTTGGACTTGGGATAAAGATACAACACCATGGGCGGCTCGAGTTGGCCGATCCTAAACCGCCCGATTTGAAGCCCTCGCTAGCTAGTGCGCTGGCGGTTAAGTCAGAGCCCTGTATCTTGCTACAGCCAATTTCCAATACACCGATCATACTTAATCTTCAGTCGAACTTTTTTGATCGAGACATGAAAAATGAGACAGCGATGCGTGGAGGGCATCAAACGCAACAGGCTGTCTGATGGCTTCACAAAGAATTTTAAGCCGTCTAGAGAGAGAGAGATAGAGAGAGAGAGAGAGAGAGAGAGAGAGAGAGTTAGCGGGGTGAGGGGGGGGGGTTCGGATATATTGGCAGAGGTGGTGAAAACTTATTTGTTCTTTAGGTCGTAGCTAGGGTGAGGGAGTTAGCGGGGTGGAGCGCCCTGGCCTCCAAAGGAGGGCCATGGAAGGGTGGATTGAGCTGCTGGGTTATGGATCCCACTGCCCTATTTTCATGGGGTGTCTTTTCTAGAGAGAGAACAGTGGGACTATTATTATTGTGAGATAGGCTTGTGGCCGGTTTGCATAACCCAGGAGCTGCATCACCCCTACATGACCATTGTTTGGAGTGAAGGGAGCTCCCCACCTCTCTCTCTCTCTCTCTCTCTCTCTCTCTCTCTCTCTCTCTCTCTCTCTCTCTCTCTCTCTCTCTCTCTCTCTCTCATATACTACCATCTCAATGGAGTCCTTGGATTTCTGGGCTGGGTTATATTGACTGCTTAGTGTTGCTCTATTGGCTGGCTCCAGTTAGGGTTTCAAAGTTGCTCGTTTGGTCTTGAGGGTGGTTTGTGCAAAGATTTGGGTGGTTTGTGTAAGGGTTTGGGAGGTGGAGCTCCTTGAAGCCCAAAGCAGGGCCTTGGAAGGGTGGATTGAGCTGTCGGGTTATGGATTTCACTGTCCTATTCCATGTATCTTATTTGTATTGGGATTGGCCTGTGGTTTGCATAACCCGAGAGCTGCATCAGCCCTACCTGACCCTTGTTTGGAGTGAAGGGAGCTCTCTCTCTCTCTCTCTCTCTCTCTCTCTCTCTCTCTCTCTCTCTCTCTCTATGTGTGTGTGCAAGTGACTTGATCTCAATGGTCCTCTTTTCATATTGGTTCTAATATTGTCTTCTTACGATTGTACAGGGTTTTGGATCTGCTTCTCTAAATCTTGAGGGTGCATGACTCAACAGATGTATGCATGAAGAATCCGTCGTGTCGTGCGTACGATCCTCGAAATACATGATTGACATCAGAACCGAGCAGAAACAGATCAGACAGATCATGCACACGATGGTCACGCAATGCATGTTCTTTGATTGTATGAGCTTGATCAATATTTTTTTTAGAACCCCTCCAAGTGGGGGGAGGGTTAGGCAGACCCTGATAAATTATAATAAAGAAAAGATCAGATTACAATGCCGTTACAAAGAGTATGTGCTTCTACACTGAATGACTCTATCCAAGAGATGATCCACAACTTGAAGATCGAAACAACGGAACTCCGAAGTTCCTCCTTCCTTGCGCCTTGCTATTGAAAATATTATTGTTCTCTCGAACCAAATTATCCAAAGCATAGTCATCACCAAGATGTCCCATGAGGCTCTAATTTCTTTCCTGACCCTCCTCCTTCTCCAGATAGACCATAGGGCTTGATCAATTGCCGATCGATATTTCACCATTTTCTTTTTGAATCAAAGGGACACTCCGTTGTCATCCTCCATCTGTAATTTAAATTAAGCACAAATTAATAAGTGCGGTTTGAAAATTAATTTTCCATCAAAACATAAATTAGTGGCAGCATTTATAATGATGATTGCTAATTAGAGAAATGAGAATGTGAATACAGGTTATAAAGGATCCTTGTCAGCCATTTCTATAGTAACACAATATCTAATAGTATCTAAAAATATAATACTAAAATAGAGCCCTCTCTTCCGTGTTATGATATGTGGATATTTTTTTGAAGAGCCAGAATCCTTCTCTAGGGTGTGAGCACGGCTCTCTCTCATAAATCCCATTAAAAACGTACTATAAAGATGATAAATCTCATTCAATGGCAATTAATGATCATTTCATGTCAATTAAGAAAATCGTTAGTACTCTCTCTCTCTCTCTCTCTCTCTAACAAGTGAATGACACCCTGATTAGTGGATCACACTCATTGATCTAGATTGTACACTTTTTTGGACGGCTATGATGTCATTTGTACCAATTGGCATGTACCAAGTTCATCCGGGCAATGCCCGGGTTTCTTACTAGTAAGAAACTAATATTCCCTACCCAAAAGGTAGGCTAATTAAGTATCATTGTCGGATTGATTGGTCAATTTAGGGTTCCAATCTTTGCTACCAGGGTCCAAAGAGAAGGAAGATTAATTTTCAAAAGAGTAATGCTATGTAGCCAACTTGTTTCCCAACTTTTGGTTGCTAACTTGATGTGGCATCAACCATTGCAGGCCATTTGCCTGATAGTTGGGCCTGATTGTGATTCATCGGTCGAGGCTATATGCAATTGATGGTTGTATCGTGTTTCAAAGCAAGTTGACGACCAAAAGTTGGCAAACGAGTAGGTTATACAGCATTTTCCTTTTCAAAAAAGTTGTCAAGTTATCGCAAGCATTTATTCTTTGATGACCCATTAAAGTACTAGCTAGCCTTTTAGGAAACCCTAACCCAATATCGTGAGTAGTATTAAAAATTTTACATGAAACAAGTAAGAAACTTTTCATGAAAAAAAAAACAAGAAACCTACAAATTGACACAAATTTTGCATGGAAAAGTCATATATTTGTGAAAATCATAGATATATATGTGCCATTGTTTTGCAATTTAAAACGAACCGCTCTTCACTACTCTCCTACGTTCTCAATCCTAGCACCAGGTACCAATCCCAACGGGTTGTCCAAAGCCAGTGGACCGGGATGGAGAAACGATCGAGGTGAGCATTGAAAACGGTGGACCAAGATCATTAATAATCTTCAATGATGTCCTTACATAGCACCTCTTTAAAAAGAGGTCAGATATATTCAGGGGAGAAAAATACAGGAAAATTAGCATTACAATACAGCACATGAGAGGCTAGAACATGGGTTGCTTGGTTGTTGTCCCTACTGACATGACTTGGCTCACAAATTGCAAACAGCTTGATGAGTCTCATTATACACTCCATAACCGGGCTATGGATTTTCCAGGAAGGAGGCGTGTCCTTCTTCAACAGGAGTCTAATAACTGTGAGGTCATCCCCCTCTAGTATTACATTGTTGATATTAAGCTGTAAGCAGAGCTTAATCCCTTCCAACATGGCTAATGTTACCGCTTCGATCGGCTAGCATGCATTAAAAGACCTACCCGCAGAGCAAGACAACTGACCTCTGGCATCTCGGACAACTAGTCAACAAGCGGAGCGATCACTGCCTACCGATGCATCAACGTTCACCTTCATCAGACCTTCTGGAGGTCGCTTCCATGTCGGTTTGGTACTATCATCTGTAGGCTTTCTATCTTCACTTGTTGGACTAATATTCACATTTTTGTGTAGATTCCTTGCCACCACGAGGATCCTTCTCGGTGAAGGTACAATCTCCTCAAAAATAGTGCTATTGTGTTCCTTCCAAATAGCCCATAAAATATATGCTGCCAGGTGGAGCTTACCGGGAGTATGGCTATAAATATCCCAAATGTTATTCATACGAGATGTGATAGTGTTGACGTGATTACCTGAAGGAAAGCTAAAACCCGCCACCTCCCACACCTTACGGAGACAATGCACTCAAAGAACAAATGTCATTCGTCCTCTAAATTCTGATTAGAAATAGCTCAACTCGAAAAGAGTTGGGTCATAAAGTTTGTCAGACGGCCTCTGAAAGGGAGACTAGTGGCAACCAATCTCCATAGAAATAGTTGTACACATGGCAACAATTCCTTTAGTTTCCATATTCTTTTCCAATTGAAGCTATCTCTGTGCGTTGTCAGGTGGTTGTGAGAGATCCCAATGGTTCTCTTAATGACTTAGCGGTACCCTGACCCAACTGAAATCTACCCGACAAGCCTGTCACGCCCTAGAAATTTGAAACCGATCCCTGGGGTGTGAGGTGAGAAAAATCAAAGGGATTTAGAGTTTGGTCACCTAACTACACTAATTAGGGTTTCTCACTGGACTGCAGCTCTCTCCTAAATGAAGAAGAAGGAGAAGGGAGAAACAAGGGGTATTTTAGAACTTGATTTTTGAAAAAATATTTTTATTTAATTTAAAGGAAGGTAGAAAGAGAGAATTTTGTTGATAGAGAGATGAACACGCTCGATCTTTGATTGGGCTATCCTCTCAGCATGTCTGGCATGTCGGTGCCCCACATGCTGACAGATGTCCCTCTTAAGGGAGCACGTGACTCAAGCCTCTGATAGCGAGCCGAGTAGCCTCGCCCGCTCTATAGCACTTGGGCACTGGTTTAGAGGACCTATCTACAAGGCTAGTCAATTAGGTTAATTATTTTTTATATATTTTTATTGTGATCTACCCTAAGATTGGGGTCTTGAGGAGAGGCATATCCAAAAGAATTCAGCTGAATCATTGCCACTAAGTACCACAAAACACTATAACTAGATAACTCTAATAATAATCAAGTCGATTATATTGCTAGAATAAAGAAAGACTACAAGACGACAAGCTGAAGATAAGACACTACCACGGACCTAACTCCGCCTCGAGCCTCCCACTGCTTCTCCTGAACCTCCGTACCTGCAGGAGAGTCTACTCGTGGAAAAAAATAGCGCCCAATGGGAAATTAGAAGATTAGCCAAATTAATGGCTAGTGACATCCTAGTAGTCTTTAATAATATGAGACAACCGAATAAATTATATTATTAAGGAAGTTTACAGAAGATTAACCTAAGCCTATAAGCAGTCTATGTTCTCATGCAATACCTATTGTCACTAGATTGTCTAACATAAAGTTCAGTCAATATTATATAGTAGTAATGAACAATAAAATGACCATCTAGATTATCACGCTCTACAAATTCATAATCCACATTAATATTTCATAGTTGTTAATTAGCAATCATATAAAATATCTATCATAATGTGAACGCCGGATATTTTGTTCATCCTGCCCTCGATCGGGCATTACTATAGGACCTTTTATTTCGATGTAGAGTGTCAACTCTCTCGCCGTGCATACTCCGACACCATGCACAAAGTCACCCATATGATCATAAGGGGTTTCCCGTCTTTCACGGTGGAGCTCTACCGTCCAACATGCTTTCTTTAGGGTCTTCAACTACCCCGGAAAAGGAATTGCTAGGCCAATCCCTACTCGAGGGCACCTCCTATTGGTTTTACCACAATCCTTGCCCGTGACCCACTAGTCTACTGATCTTTGGTTGTGCGCACAGGGTCGTTCACGGCCCTTGCGCGCATGGGGTCCAATCTTTCCACAAGATAGATATTATATTTTATTATTTTACAGAGTGCCAAAAACTCAACATAGTGAATAACTATTTATATATATATCGAGATAGATAAAAATGTACATGCGTTAATTAATGATTTGCAGCGGTTTAACCCTGGTCCCGCACTGCTCTCGCAACCCATAACATCACTACAGCTAAAGGTCATATCGCTCTTAAAGCGATTCGACCTACACTCCCCAAAAAAAAACCAGTGTATTAGGGTTGCCACTCCTTTTTGAAGAATGGTTCCCATAATCATTATTTATTTAATTTATTTTAATTTAAGGTAATACCTAATTACAGTGTCCATGCAATAATTGTTATTATTTTATTAATATTATAAAGCATGATTATTTTATTAATATTCTAAAGCATGCTTATTTGAATAATATTTTCAAGCATGCGTCACCGGACTCGCGACTTCGCATTCAAGGAGGGGTCCGCGTAACCACATGCGGCGATGCCCGGCTGGACCCGCATGCAGTATCGAGGACACCTATCCTAATTGTTCTCATTTCCCACTATCAAAGAGTACGGAAAGGAGAGTAGATGTCACCTGGTTGTCGATCACGCACAAACTCTCGTCAACTGCCTTTCGCTCCACCTGCGGCTGGATCGTCCCGGTCACAAACTGGTAATTTGCATATATTTATACGTCACTAATAAGACTATCACAAAGTGTGTAACGCTGCTAAAAAAAGCAGAGTTAGGCCTGAGTTGGCTGAGTCGAGAATTTATGTGTCATCGAACGCCGATCTACTGGCATGCAAAACGATACACCAAAGGTATTGTCTTGGTTAATCGGTGTTGCCGACGCCAAGAGTCACAGTAGGGTACAATAGCACTAATCCGACCAAACAGTCGTGACCGCGTCGGTCGATTGGCGAAATCGGCAAAGCCGATCACGGTCAGGCTTGATTTGTCAAAAGTCGTGTTTGCACGGGAATCGCACTAGTAGCCAGCCTAGGCTAAGTAGCGCCTCGTCACCAAGGGGGTCGGTCTCTTGTGCAAACAACTACACAATGCAGTCTGACTCGCATCGGTATCATAGACTTTGAAGCCTGCATGACCCGATGAGATCGGACCCGCTAACCTCGAGTCATATGTTCAAGGGACTAGATCGACTTTGCAAGGGAGGTTGAGGGTTGAGTTGGTGTGCCAAGTCAAAGCTTGCATGGCATTGTCGGCTGCTCAATCGTCAAACTCCCACAGGTCGAACGCCGGGTCACCCGCTAATGGGTTAAGTGGTACACTATTGCTCCTAGTAGCATGGCTACTCTACACGTGACAAATAAAGCAAGCGGCACCAGTCTATACTAAGGGTGAGCACAATGGCTAGCTTACTCCTAAGGCCGAGTACGGTCGGAACCGTCTCAGCAGGGAAGTGGTCGATAATGGTCGCCAACCTTAAACGGGTCAACTTGGGGGGCATACAAATCGCACTACGGCTTAACAGATACACCACCACAAAAGAAGAGGAAGAGAAATTATGGGGGTTTATACCCTCTGCATCCAAGGACACACACACACGGGAATCGGCACTTGCGACAGCAAGGGCCAAAAGAAGTATGTAGCATAGCTGGTCAGGTGGTGGTCGGGTGGTCGAAGAGGGCCACCTGGCGCCAGGTTCCTGGCAGCAAGGTCGACGACAACCTCCATAGCAAAAGCAGTAGGGTAAAGGGGACTGGCTCGCTGGGTCTGGCCGCACCGATTGCACAGTCGTCGGCCACCGAGCCAGCAATCATGGCTGCAACACGACTAAGGCCACTGGGGTTGGGGTTGGGCCGGTCTCAACAGAACCAAAAACGAGAAGAATAAAGAGGGGGAGGAGGGGCTGACCTATTCAGTCAAAAGGGTGTGATAGCTCCGTCTGCGGCTTAGCTTTTTCTCTGGCACCGTCGCATGCAGCTCGCCACAGCGATGGAGAGAAATCAGAAGGGGGGGCGTCGGCTTCAGCTACACCTCCTCGCTCTGACCGACTGTCCTCCCCCGGTCGTTCCTCTCCGGTGTCGGCAACCTCCACTTCGGTCGGTGGCGCACAGCCCACCAAGGGAGAGGGATCAAGGGAAAGGAAGAGAGTGGGATCGAAGAGGGAAGAAAGGGAGATCAGAGGGTTGTAGGGGGGGCCGAACTGAAGGAAGGGGGAAATCGGGTTAGGGTTTTTAAAAGAGGGGAAAAGGGGCGGTGGTACAGAGGGTAGAGGGGGCGGTCGGCAAAGTAGGGGGGGCGGCCGGTAGAGTAGGGGGCGGCAGCCGGTGAGATTCGGGGGCTCGGGAAGAGGGGGCGGCTGGTGGTCGGCGGGATTCGCGGGCTCGGGAAGAGGGGGCGGCGGAATCGGGTGAGAGGGGATGGATCCGAGGGAGAAGAGAGAGATCGGGTGAGGGAGATCCGAGAGTGGGATTGGGATCAGATGAGGGGGAGAAGAGGGATCCTAGAGAGATCCGGTAGGGAGAATAGAGAGATCGGGTGAGATGGGAGAGAAGAAAGAGAGAGAGAAAGGGTCGGGCTGTGGGTTTGGGGTCGGGTCAGGTTCGGGTGAGATGAGAGAGAGAGAGAGAGAGGATAAGAGATGGGGTTGGGTCAGATTTTAGGGGTGGGTTTTGAGTTTTTATTTTGATTTTTTTTTTTTCATTTCCTTTTATTATTTTCTTTTTTTTTTCTCTTTCTAATACCGGTCGTGCTCGATCGTGCTCAACTCGCGCCGAGCCCGACTCGCCCTCGACTCGGTTCGCGCCGAGACGCGCGAACCTTGCCGAGTCCGATAGTCCCGCCATAATATTCATTTTATTATTAAAATTATTTTACTAAAAAAAATAGCATTCGAGCCATGCCTCGATATACGTGCTCATATGCTCGTGTAATAATCACTACCTCCAGTGTCGCCTAGCAACCCGAACCTGGGGCCCACTGCCCGGTCCATCTCATGTTCAGCACACATCATCAACAATCATTCATGCGAAATCATTTTAGCAATAATATAATAATAATAAAAACCGAGTCGCCCTGTGCGAAAATGACTCTGGAGTACCGGGTATTACAAGGCCAAAACCCAGCTGAGTATATATCTTGCTCCCCATCCAGGCCAAGTCTAATTCTTTCTATATGGTCCTGCAAAATGGGATCCAAGCCAATGTCCCTCAGCAATTTGTGATTCCATATTACCACCATTTAGTCATATAAATCAGCAACAGAGAGGTCCTCCACTCACCAACTACCAATCAACCGGTCGGCATCAACTTGTGGGAGGTGTTAATCTGAAGCCTGGTCAACTGGATATCCATGGGTCTTTAAATGCTTTAATATTATGCGCATCTCTAGCTAGCCAACACACACCACGTACCTTTAAGGTAGTCCCTACTGTTCATTATATTACACCAAACATGAGAATGTTAAGGTTGGGCTTTATGCTCCCAGAAGTCCGCTCCACGAGGTACTTTCTCTCAAGTACATGAGCTCACCAATTCTCTTGGTCATTTAGAAATCTCCATGCTAGCTTCATGACAAAAGTTATATTCATGACGGATGCAGAGTCCACCTCCCTCTTTGGGTAATTGAAAGATCTTCCATGCCTTAGTGTATAAGTGACAGTTTCCACTGTCAAAACCCCACCAAAAATCACGTACTGTAGCATTAAGCATATGTGTGAGCCGTTTGGGTAATAGTATAATGGCCATGAAATATGGAGGAATGGATGCAAGAGAGGATTTGATCAAGGTGGTCCTCACCGCATGTGAAAGGAGTTTGGCATCCCTTTAGTTTAGATTGCATTTGCTCCTGCAGGAACCTGTAGGTGGTCATTTTAGATTTGCCAATGAACAGTGGACCTCCCAAATACTTCTCGATACTCGCCATCTCACAAACATCCAATAGACTGGTAATTAAGTGCATTTCTACTTACTCTGTCTATGCACATTATTACTGGAAAGCAAATTAGATTTGTTATAGTTCACAACTTGGCCATTGTAAAAGGAGAAGGTGCCAAGGGTGTCCCGAATAGTCATGACTTCCTCCTGGTTTGCTTGACCAAGGATGAACAAGTCATCGGCATAGAGAAGATGGGTGACGATCTCACCTCCCCTACCAAGTATGATCCCATGTAATTACCTTGGTTTTGGATTCCGCATAGGAGCTTAGATAGGAATTCAGTGCAGAAAAGAAAAATATAAAGACGAGAGCAGGCAACCCTGGCGAATGCCACGCTGAGGCTTGATAATCCCACGTGGTTCTCCATTAATAATGACCGAGAAGATTGGGGTGGATATGCAACGGAGAATCCAATCCAAGAACAAGTTAGGAAAGCCAAAACCTCTTATTGTAGTAATCAGAAAATCTCATTCAAGCCGTATGCTTTGGCAAGGTCAAGCTTGATAGCCAAATATCCTCGTTGCTCAAATGAATGACCATTGTGAGGAGAAGAATTATGTCCCTAGCTATGTTGTTTGATCATGACCAATTAAATTGGCCACTGTGAGAAGAGGAATTTTGTCCATGGTCGCAATGCGTGGATAATGCCTCTTCTTTTTTTTTTGAAAACCGTCAAGGTGAGGAGGCTGTTAGGCATGGATCCACGAGGTACTTTCATGATCGGGCGCCTTTCATTTCTTTCCTTCTATGCTCCCATTGATCGTGGGCCCCTGATTAGTCATGGGTAGTCCTTGATCTAAACGGGCAAGATACCACAGGGATCATCTAGCCCGACGAATCCCTAGAAGTCCGTCGAGGTTCTTTCGGTATTACGTGCATCTTTCGATCTTTTCTTGCCCAGGGGCAGCCCCCCGTCGCCGATCAGGTCGACCTTCTCGAGGGTCCTGGTAGCCAGACCAGGTCCACGACCTGCCCGACCCATTCCCCGACCTGGTTCCTGTGGGTGCAAATTTTGGCAGAAATCTACCAACCATGGGACCCACCGGCCCTGCCTGGTGGGCCCACGAAGACTACTGCAGGACCCACCGGCCCTGCCTGGTAGGCCCACGAAGACTACCGCGGGACCCACCGGCCCTGCCTGTGGAATCCCCAGAAGACAGTAGTGGGACCCACCAGCCCTGTCTGGAGAAACTTCCAGAAACGACCAGAAACCGCCATTTACCCCGGAATTCCTCTTCGAGAATTCTATAAATAGTAGACCCTTCGAATGTAAATAGATCCAATTTTTAGTTCTGAGATCTGATTTCAGAAACCAGAGCTCTGGATTTTCTATCTTCCCATCCTTCACTCCTTCTCGATCTTCTTCTTGTCTTTGAAGAGATTAGAGAGGCTTCAGTGATACTCGGTCTGTCGAGATCGCTTCGAGAAAAGAGTTAGTGAATTCGGGTTGCTCCCTATAGCACGGAGACATAGGCTTCGGCTGAACTCCGAGATCACCTCTCGTGTTAACTCTCTGATTGCATCTCTCTCTATTTGTATACTAAGAACAGCAACTCCAATCAATAGATTGAACAACGATCTTCGACTCGAACCTCAATTGACTAGTGCGGTGAAGTCTTCGGGTCGGCACGAAGATTTTCCCCCACAGTTTGGCGCCGTCTGTGGGATCGAGCGAAAAGTCAAGTTCGCCTTATAACAAGTTTCAGATTGGTTGAGCAGACAACCGATCAAACTTCCTAGCCCCTTCGGTTGAGCAGACAACCGTTAGGACGTCAGCATTCTCGTTGCACCCTTCGCTCTCTAAATGGCGAGGACGAAGCATCAGGGTCAACCAGAAGGAAGTAACGCTCGTCAACCTCGTCCTGAGACTCGTTCAATGAGTCAAAGGCTCAATTTCGGACAGCCCCTTGTTGTCCCCGACATGGGAGTTCGCTCAGGAAGCGGGAGATCAGTCGATCGACCGATCGCCCCTCCTCCCCATCAATCAATAGGGCATACAACCCCTGCTTCTGCTGAAGACCTTCCATCCACCTATCAAATTTCTGCAATCGACTTTCAACTACTTCAGTTGGCAAAACAAAATGCCACCCTCATTGCTGAGAGGGATGCTCTCAAGAAAGCAGCCTCTGAAGCCGGGATCGCTCTCCCTATTCCTTCAACCAACAAGAGGGCTGATCTGCCACGACAATCGATCCACTCCGAGCAACGGAGGTCAATGGGCACTGATGCCCCTGAGAGGATTCGTCGCGATCCAACTCCCTCTGCTGCCCCATGGAAGCGGAGTGTTTGGGATCGCATCGACGATGAGTCCTCCCAATCCTCTTCCGGTCGCAACTGCGCCAAGAGGACACTTTCAAAGCCCAACATACCCAGGAGACATCAAATGAAAGGGGCTCCTTCAAAGAATAGAATATCTCCATCCATTCCACTTCAACGTGGACTCGGATCGGACCTTCGTCAACGACTCCAACCGGCAGGTACTCAAAGGCCTGAACAAGACCTTGCGATCTTGCCTCTTGACTTGCATCCAGGTCGGGGGCATAGTCGCAGAGACGGATACTCCTCCGCTGGGCCACTACATCGAAGTTTGTTCGAATCTACATTTCCAAGGGGATGGAGAACGCCCACTCTCCCCAAATTCAATTGCCTCAAGGGAGATCCAACTCTCTATATTCTCGCCTTCAAGCAAGCTCTGACGCCGCACGAAGATGAAAACAACGTGCTCTGTCGCACCTTCACCGACAGCCTCGACGAGCCATCCCTCGATTGGTACCATAATCTCCGAGCCGGGTCCATCACCCAGTTCGGTGTCTTAGCCAATCACTTTGTGCAGCACTACCAGCTGAACTTGAAGCCGGAGAAGAAACTTGATTCCCTCTACCGGCTGAGGATGGGTGCTGACGAGAGTCTCCGCAGCTTCACAAGGAGATTCCGCAACGAGCACGCCGCCCTCTCAGAAAGGCATTTGGATGACGAAGCTATCATGCTAGCCTTCCAGAATGCACTGCGCTTCGACATCCACATCTACAACGACTTCATCCGCAATCCCCCTCCTTCCCTGGGTTCAATGTTTGATCGAATCCAAAGGGAGATTGAGGTTGAGGATGATCAAGTCACCCGAAAGGGGCGAGAGTCGAAGCGAAGGCCCACTGAGAGAGAGGCTCCGAAGTACGCTGCCAAAGCTCACAATGCAGAAGCAGCAGTTCCCCCTGCGAACAAGCGATCAAGGAACGACAGATGCCGATCTCCATCAAAGAAGACCACTTTCACCGAGTGGAATTTACCGATCGAGCAGATCCTCGACCGCATTCAACACGAGGAATTCCTTCGAAGGCCCAATCCTCTTCATCCTGACACTAAAGTCACGGCTGACAAAACAGTCTATTGCGACTTCCATCGAAGTCATGGCCATTCCACCGATCGGTGCTATCGACTGAGATTTCATCTTGAAGATCTGCTGCGAGAAGGTCATCTCCAAGAGTTCGCCAAGGGCGGACAAGATCAACGCCGAGCATCCTCCAATGGGAAAGAGGCTTGCTGGGTCCATCAAATCTCTTCCAACCAGACATCTCTCACTGTGAATGCCAACGTCTTTGGCATTCATGGGACATTGCACAATCAAGCACTGACCGGGAAGGAAGTTGATCGGCAAGTTCGACGCATCTTCCATGTTCGTTCTGCGGCAAACAAGGAGGACACCTGGATCGAGAAGCCTATCAAGGGTTTGGCTTGGTCATCCATTGTTTTCAATGATACTGATCTCCAAGGAGTTCATACTCCACATCGAGACCCCCTGGTCTTGAAGCTCCTTATCGACGGGAGCACTGTCAATCGAATCCTCATCGACACCGGAAGTTCTATCGATATTATGTTCTCAGACTGCTTCAAATGTCTGGGACATAAATATTCAAGACATGACGTCGTTCCAACGGTGATCACGGGCTTCAACGGCGAGCAAAGCATTACAATGGGCGAATCAAGATTCACCCTCGACCTTAGCCGAGAGACTCGAGTCTCGGTAAGGTTCGCCATCGTCGAAGGAACATCCAACTACAATGTCATCCTCGGTCGACCATTGCTGCATCAAATCAATGCCATCTCCTCTTCTTACCATCAACTCCTTAAATTCGCAACGGGAGAGGGCATTATTTGCATACAAGGAGATCAACAAGCCGGGCGATCCTATGAAGCGGCTGAAGCAAAGACAGATCGCAAGATAAATCTTGCTCCTCCAAAGCGACCACGAGATAAAGTTGGTCCCTCTTCAACATAGCAATCAAAGGAGATTCCGCTGACCGAGCCCCCACCGATCGAGTGGGAGGCCTCACCTTCAATCGAAGAAATCATTCCAATTAATATCGGAAGTGGATATATCTCTCAACAAACATTCATCGGTACCGGTCTCAGCGACGCAGAAGCGCGAGACATGGTATCCTTCCTTCAGTCCAACATCGACGTCTTCGCCTGGTGCTTCGAAGATATGCCTGGAATCAATCCAAATGACGTTTGCCATTGGCTTGCAATCAAAGAAGAAGTTAAGCCTGTCAATCAAAAGCCACGCACAATCCGACCAGAACTACAAATTGCTGTTCAAGAGGAGATCAATAAGCTACTCGCAGCAGGCTTCATTCGTGAAGTAGAGTACCCTACTTGGATCTCCAATATAGTTGCTGTCCCAAAGAAGAATGGGAAGGTCAGAGTGTGCATCGACTTCACCAACCTCAACAAGGCTTGTCCCAAAGATCCATTCCCCATGCCAAGAATAGATAGGCTCGTCGATGCCACTGCTGGCCACGAGCTCCTATCTTTTATGGATGGATACTCTGGGTACAATCAAATCCCTCTTCATCCGAATGATCAAGAGAAGACTTGCTTTGTGACTAGCCGAGGTCTCTATTGCTACAACGTAATGCCTTTCGGTCTCAAAAATGCCAGGTCTACCTATCAACGGCTAGTCACGAAGATGTTCGAAGATCAGATCGGGCGCAATGTCGAAGTCTACGTCGACGATCTCCTTACCAAGAGCTCTAGTCGAAAGAACCATCTGTCCGATCTGGCGGAAACCTTTCAAGTCCTTCGAAAATATCGCATGAAGCTCGATCTAGCCAAATGCGCTTTCGGAGTTCAATCGGACAAGTTCCTGGGCCACCTTGTGACCAGGAGGGGCATCGAAGTTAATCCCAACCAAATTCGAGCTGTTCTGGATATGTCATCACCTACCAATCGAAAGAAAGTGCAACGCCTCACTGGAAGGTTAGCAGCCCTCAATCGGTTCATTTCAAAGCCTTCTGACAAGTGCAAGCCGCTCTTTGACAAGCTACGAAAGGCGGATACGTCTGGCTGGAGTCTAACTTACGAACAAGCCTTTCAAGACGTTAAGAGATATCTCGTGCGAGCTCCCATCCTAACAGCTCCACTTCCAAAAGAAGACCTCTGGTTATATATTGCCGTCACCGATCAAGCCATCAGTGAGGTCCTAGTCAGTAGAAGAGAACGCGTCGAACATCCGGTCTACTACATCAACCATACTCTTCTTTCGGCTGAGACTCGCTACTCAAAAACTGAGAAGGTCATACTGGCCTTGCTTACCACATCACGTCGTCTTCAACCCTACTTTGTTTCCCACCAGATCATAGTCATCTCAGAACACTCACTCAAAGATATAATCGACAAGGCAGGTCGACCAAGTCGAATGACCAAATGGGTAATCGAGATGAGTGCTCTAGGGATTCAATTCGAATCTCGCACTTCGATCAAGGGACAAACAATTGCTGATTTTCTAGCCGACTTTTCAGTTGAAGACCCCATAACTTGGGAGGAAGATATCGATATGCGCCTCGAAGACGAAGACGAACTTCCATCCAATACGGATACAAAAACTGATCCAAGCCTTAAGACTCCTGTCACTACACCAGCTCAATGGAAGCTTTACACTGATGGAGCTTCAAACGCGATCGGTTCAGGAATTGGGATAGTCTTAGTATCCCCCGAACTTGATCATCTTCAGAAGGCCGTTCTCCTTGGATTCAATGCCACCAACAACGAAGCTGAATACGAAGCACTTATCTCCGGACTTGAAATTGCTGAATCCCTGGGGGTGGATCAACTCATCATTTACAGCGACTCCCAACTGATCGTGAGGCAGATCAACGGGGAATATACGGCACGAGAAGAAAGAATGCAAAATTATTTGACCCTCGTGCGACACCTTCAACAACATTTTACTAGCACTGAGTTCATTCAAATCCCGAGGGCAGAAAATCGAGAAGCAGACGCCTTAGCTAAAACTGCCTCGGTTCTTGGGGATTCGCTTGGAGGAAGACAAATACAAATCGATTACTAAGAATCGCCAAAGACCTTTCCCGAACAACAGATCGTCGCCACTACAGAAAGATCTGAGGGTGGAGAACTGGCCACGAACCTTACTACTACAAATGAGCTCGAGGATTGGAGACAGTCAATCTTTGACTTCTTCAAACAGGGCAAAGTGCCCGACGATCCAAACCAAGCCTATATTTCAAATCACACAATGGAATGTTACTCAAATGCCTAGGTCCTTTGCAAACAAATGCAATCTTAGTCGACATTCACTCCGGAGCGTGCGGGAATCACTCGGGAGAAAGATCTCTTGAAGCCAAGACGAGGCTACAAGGTTACTACTGGCCCACAATGGCAAGAGACGCTCACCATATGGTTCAAAGATGCGAGCCTTGCCAAAGACACGCTCGAGCTATCCATCTTCCAGCCGATGAGCTCCATCAACTAACAAGCCCATGGCATTTCCATCAATGGGGGTTGGACTTCTTGGGTCCCTTCCCACCAACTCCAAGTAAAAAAAAGTATCTGCTGCTGGCCACAGATTACTTCACCAAGTGGGTTGAAGCAGTGCCACTCTTCCGAGAAACTGACGATGAAGTTATCAAGTTCATCAAACATAATATCTTCTCGAGGTTTAGCACACCACAAGTCCTAGTTGCTGACAATGGAGCCCAATTCGACTCCGATAAATTCCGGGAGTTCTGCCTGAACAACGAAATCAAGCTTTTCTACTCAACTCTAAGATATCCTCAATGCAATGGTCAAGCTGAAGCCTCAAACAGAGCTATTTTGGGCATACTCAAGAAAAAACTTGATCACAAGAAAGGATTGTGGGAGCAAGTCCTACCAGAAGTTCTGTGGGGCTATCGAACAACTCCGAGAAGATCAACTGGGTTCTCACCTTTCCGACTAACATACGGGTCTGAAGTAGTGCTCCCAACAGAAAACATATCAAGTACTTTGAAGACCAGAGCAGTTGAAGAAGGTGTCAATGAAGAACTTCGAGTCAATGACCTGGATCTCTTGAAGAATTGCGAGATCGAGCAATCGTTCGTGTTACCAAGTATCAACAGAAGATCAAACGGGCTTATGATCAAAAGGTCAATAAGAGGCAGTTCCCAATTGGCAGTCTAGTCCTCAGAGCGGTCTTCTACAACACCAAAGAGCACAGCTGCGGAAAACTAGCTCTCAACTGGAAAGGACCCTACATTGTTG
This sequence comes from Chamaelirium japonicum, assembly GCA_947650365.1. NCBI lineage: Eukaryota > Viridiplantae > Streptophyta > Magnoliopsida > Liliales > Melanthiaceae > Chamaelirium > Chamaelirium japonicum. The sequence continues at coordinate 174,915 of CANTAL010000316.1, forward strand.
AATCAATAGGAGGCAAAGGGTCTTATCGACTGATTTCGCCTGAAGGAGATAGACTGCCACGAGCTTGGAATGCTAGAAATCTCAAATTGTTCTATCCATGATGTAAATTCCATGATGAATAAAGATCTCTTTCAAGTGTTCAAATGTCCAGCTTTTCAATTCAAGTTCTGAAGCAGTTATAAATTATCTGCATTCAAATTATCAGGTCGTTTAACAAGTTTGGGTGCTTGAGTTGCGACTTAACCCCTTACAGGCAGATGTTAAACGGTTTCGGGTTGTCATACCAAACAACCTTTAAGTCACTAAGTCAATTTAACAGGTTTGGGAGTTTGTGTTGCGACACTACCCCTTACTTACAAATATTAAATGATTTTCAATTTCAATATCGTCTAACATGTTTTGGGTGCTCCAGTTGCGACTCAACCCCTCACATACAAATGTTAAACGAATTCAAGTTGTGCTACAACACAACCTTCAATTTTCAAGTTACTTAACAAGTTTGGGTGATCGAGTTGCGACTCGACCCCTTACATTCAAGTGTTTATATATTCAAACATTCAAGTGTTTATACAACATTTAAATATATTCAACATAAGAGACATGCAGTTTCGAACAACAAAAAGATTCTTTATTTCTCAAAATTGCCAAGTACAGGAGTGAGCTTTTATATATGAAAAGAGTTTACAGGTACAACAGAAAAAAAAAGATGGAGCAAATCAAGGTTTGGCCACACTTGGAGCACGCGACCTCTCCCCTTTGGATCCACCCCGAGCCTTGCTCGCTGCAGAAGCCTTCGAAGATTGGACGTTGCTAGCATGAACCCTGAGCGCCTCCACCGCCTTCTCAGCCGTTGCCCTGAAGCCCTCACACTCAGCGCGAGTATGCTCCAACTCCTTCTTGAAAGACTCTTCCTTGGCAGCAAAAGCAGCTTCCTTGGCAACCAGGGCAGCTTCCTTTGCAGCAAGTTGATCTTTCAGCTCCTTTATTTCAGTTGAGCGCTTGAAGGACCGAGTCTCTATCCTGAACAAGCGGTTTTTCAACTCTTCGAGCTCGTGCCCTCGAGCAACGTAACCATCTTGCCAGCCCTTGCTTTCGAGCTTCTCGTTGTGAAGAGCCTCGATCTTGGCCTTCAGGGCCTCCTTCTTGGAAGTCAAAACTTCCCTCAGCTTCGCCTTCTCCTCATTCGCAGCTTCTAATTCAGCCGTCAAACGAGAGACCTCAGACGAGGCTCTCCGCTTTTCCGACCTTCTTGAAGAGCTTGCTAGCGAACTTCAGGACCGCTGAGTTCTGCAAGTAAATGAAAAGTGTTAGAAATATTTGTGAAGATACAACTCAAGAATGAAGTCGAGCTGATGCACATACCACCACTTCGAGCCTGTCATAGGCTTCTTCCAGAGTAGCATCCGGAAGGTTGCAGAGCTTCCGAATTATACTCGTTGGGTGGTTGATATCAACCTCACCCAATTCCTTGAGCAGAGCCTTGCCAACAGGAGTATCTGTGATCCAGGCAGAAGTTCAAAGAGTTAGATTATTTCCCAACATCAGAGACAATGCAATTAAGAAGAGAAGTTATCAAGTGTGTACCTGTGGCATCGACTCGAGGTGCTTTTCCCTTCTCGCGATCGGAGCTCTTACCCCCGGGGGTCGATTTCTCCTTGGCGGGGGTTGTCTCTGGTGGGGGTTGGGGGATCCCTGCATCCATGCGGCTCCCTCCCTCCATGTGTGCGGGAGAGGGAACGCCTTGGAGAGGGGTTATCTCCCCTTCTTCTTGCGGCCCACCGGACTGCTCCAGCCTGGCCATCAGGGCGGCCGTCTCCTCGGCCACCTGTGCAGCCGATCGTCGAGCGGAGGGAGTAGGTTGTTCAACCTCTATCCCACCGCTCGCCGAAGCACCCTCGATTCGGAGGGGGCTCGGAGGTATTTTGTCGAGGGGCGTGGGGCTGCTTGCTACCCCATCACTCCCCGAGAATCTGATCCGAATTCTAGTCGGACGCTTCAGCTCCTCAAAATGATATGTGGGTTGTGTCCTCTGACCATCGACCACGATATCCATCACATCCTCCATACGACGGGCCTTTGCCTCGTCGATGGGGATGGGTTATGAATCTTCATCACCCCCTTCTGTACCACCATCAATGGGGGTGGGAGGAATTTCTTCCTCACCACCCCCTTCATCATCGTCGCCATCATCGTCTCCATCGCCATCGTCGTCCTCCCCGTTATCGTCATTTCCATCTTCATCTTCATCTCCACCTTCTTATTCTTCATCATCTTCCTTCTCCTTTTCTTCTTCTTCTTCTTCTTTATCTTTTTCTTCCTCTTTCTCCTCGATGAAGACCTCCTCTTCTTCACCTGACCCCTACGGGTCATCACTAACTTCTCCTCGGTGGGTAGGCGGTGCCTCGCTCCATAAGCCTTCTTCTCAGCCCGGATTCTTCTGATAATCTTGCCTGATTGAGGATCCTCCTTATAATCAGAGTACAAAACTTTGTTGTCTTCATAACGGGCCCGCAGTCGGTGGAGGAGGTTGGCGTTACCATGACGAACGGGACAGTTCGAAAACTGCTTCCACGAACGCGTGCCGCATGTCAGCTCCAAGAACAGATTGTCCAGGGCCCCGACCCGATCGGACGTCCAGGCATAGGCTCCTCCCATGCAGTACATTTTGACCTCTTTGTATACCTGATTCCTAGGGGTCTCAGGCACCGAAAGCGGAGTCCATGCACCGGAAATCGAGATCGGCCAATCGGTGTAAAGTTTGTCGGAGGCGACGATGTCGACGATCGGGCGCAGGGCAGAGACACCTGTCAAGTTGAAGAATGGGCTATCCTTCCTTGAAGCCCACTTATAGTGGTAGAAGAAATAGCCCAACTCTATTCGTGCTTCCTCGCCCTCAAGAATGCTGGAGTAGCAAGCCTTCAGCTCCTCTTGGAAGTCGGATTCTACGCGGCAGAAGGCGTAGATGATCCTCCACGCGTTCCCGGAAATCTGCCCGGGATAAAGGCCTGAGGTATTCAATAACCTCGCGGCAAAGGGTAGCAATGGGAGGCGCAGTCCACAATTCAGCTGGCCTATGGTAACCACAGTCCCCATTACTTGCTCCTTGCTGGCGAAATTTGTGAAGACCGTCCGCTTGTCAATGCCAAAAGCGGACTGAACTCCAGGAAGAGATGGACGGACCTTCCCCTCTATAAAGCAAGCCAGCAGTGTCTGCCACTTTGCCCTCTTTACGTCTGTAAACTTCCCACCGACATTGTACTCATAGGCAGGCTCCTCTGTCAGCGACATCAGGGGCGCCAGAATGAAACTCGCCTTAGGGATGTGCTCTGGCCTTGATGGTGCAGAGGCAAATCCCACTCCCTGATGCCTCTTGCCCAGAATGCCAAGCTCAGCCTTGCCCTTGCCCCGGCCTTTCTGCACGGGCGATTACGGAGCCCTATCCTTTCCTTTCCTCTTCGAAGGCACTATATTCATCTTCTTCGAGCTACCGGATGATGCCATTCAAAACTGATCAGAAGCAGAGAACAGGAAAAACGAGAGCAAAGAGTTCTGGACTTCGAAAAATTCTGGAAGCGCGAGGCAAAAATGAATCCCGAAGAGGCTTATATACCCAGAGGAAACTGGCACGCAAATCGAGAGAACACGTGTCATCACCAGATGAAATCCCGTGTTTTTACAAAGGACACGTGGCATCAATCCGTAGCAAGCGCAAAACCAAGCGAACCGTCGGGACCAGACGAAGCGTCGAACCGCCAGTCCAAGCAAACCGTCGATCCAAGCGAACCAACGGTCCGACTGGACCACAGATTCAGAAGACTCACCGATCCAGATGGACCAAATCAAGCAGAGGAATCTACTTCAAAATTGCCGGTTGAAGACTTTACCCTTTCGACAGGCAGACGATCGGGTAATTTATCAGGATCGTGCAGAAAACAGGCTCTTCTGCCGCATCAACTCGACAGGTTTGATTTTTATTGATCGGTCAAACTTGACCGATCGGTCAATCAATCGATCGGTCAATTTTCTACTAAATCGGGTAAAAAACTTGGCCTTTTGCTCGATCCCGTCAACCTCGACCGGTTGAATTTAATCGATCGGTCAAAATTGACCGATCGATCAAGTTCAACCGATCGGTCGATTAATACTGAATCGGGCAAAAAACTAGACCTTTTGCCCGATCCAGTCAACCTCGACCGGTTGATTTTAACCGATCGGTCAAACTTGACCGATCGGTCAAGTTCAACCGATTGGTCAATTTTCTACTGAATCGGGCAAAAAACTTGGCCTTTTGCCTAATCCAGTCAACCTCGACCGATTGAGTTTAACCGATCGGTCAAGTTCAACCGATCGGTCGATTTTCTACTGAATCGGGCAAAAAACTTGGCCTTTTGCCTGATCCCGTCAACCTCGACCGGTTGAATTTAACCGATCGGTCAAGTTCAACCGATCGGTCGATTTTCTACTAAATCGGGCAAAAAACTTGGCCTTTTGCCCGATCCAGTCAATCTCGACCGGTTGATTTTAACCGATCGGTCAAGTTCAACCGATCGGTCGATTTTCTACTGAATCGGGCAAAAACCTTGGCCTTTTGCCCGATCCAATCAACCTCGACCGGTTGATTTTAATCGATCGGTCAAACTTGACCGATCGGTCAAGTTCAACCGATCGGTCGATTTTCTACTGAATCGGGCAAAAAACTTGGCCTTTTGCCCGATTCAGTCAAACTCGACCGGTTGAGTTTAACCGATCGGTCAAACTTGACCGATCGGTCAAGTTCAATCGATCGGTCGATTTTCTACTGAATCGGGCAAAAAACTTGGCCCTTTGCCCGATCCAGTCAACCTCGATCGGTTGAATTTAACCGATCGGTCAAATTCAATCGATCGGTCAAACTCGACCGATCGGTCAAAATTGACCGATCGTTCCATCAAAATCAAAACTCACGAGTTCTTCTTTTCTCTTCTATACTCACGAGCAGGAAGTGGCTACTTTTTGCACCAGATCCAAGCCAGCCAGGCCGGCCTCTAGCTAACTTGGAGGGGGTAACTGTGGGTGCAAATATTGGCAGAAATCTACCAACCACGGGACCCACCGGCCCTACCTGGTGGGCCCACGAAGACTACCGCGGGACCCACCGGCCCTGCCTGGTAGGCCCACGAAGACTACCGCGGGACCCACCAGCCCTACCTGTGGAATCCCCAGAAGACAGCAGTGGGACCCACCAGCCCTGTCTGGAGAAACTTCCAGAAACGACCAGAAACCGCCATTTACCCCGGAATTCCTCTTCGAGAATTCTATAAATAGCAGACCCTTCGAATGTAAAAGGATCCAATTTTCAGTTCTGAGATCTGATTTCAGAAACCAGAGCTCTGGATTTTCTATCTTCCCATCCTTCACTCCTTCTCGATCTTCTTCTTGTCTTTGAAGAGATTAGAGAGGCTTCAGTGATACTCGGTCTGTCGAGATCTCTTCGAGAAAAGAGTTAGTGAATTCGGGTTGCTCCCTATAGCACGGAGACGTAGGCTTCGGCTGAACTCCGAGATCACCTCTCGTGTCAACTCTCTGATTGCATCTCTCTCTGTTTGTATACTGAGAACAGCAACTCCAATCAACAGATCGAACAACGATCTTTGACTCGAACGTCAATTGACTGGTGTGGTGAAGTCTTCGGGTCGGCACGAAGATTTTCCCCCAGAGTTCCCATCAGGGAGCTCGAGTCAACTCGATCCTTCTCCAGGGCTCACACCGAATCCTTAATTCTGATGCCAATTATAAATACCTCATGCCTCAAAAACTAGATTATACAGAGGGATCAATCCACAGATGATATATGAAAACATCACTGCCCAGCCCGAATGTGGGACTAAACCCAATAGACATATAGGTTAATTTGGCGATATGAACAAATTTTTGCCGGAGTTCAAATTGTTTCCAATAATTTGAGGTCGATCCTCTAGTTGTGCCGAGTCGTCTAATCCACACACCCCAACTCTATCTCCGTGGGGCTGGATGTAGGGGTGGGACTTGGGTGGGTTATTGGGCGGGTTGAAGGGTCTGCTCATGCACAACCCGATTTGCACAAACCATAACCCGTTTTGCCCGTGGAACCCGGGGAACCGGTGCATGAAAGTCCAACCTATGCTTGCCCATTCTAGTTAATTGCTCGGGTTGCCTAATTTGTAAAATAATGGACGGGTTGGGCGGGTTGGGCGGGTTGCCCAATTATAAATGCTTGTGCACATAAATAGATGGGAAAAAAAACCAACAGATTTTTAAATTGGATAAAAAAAATTTTGGATTGTATAACAAAAACATAAAGTCCAACCCATATCCTCACATATATATTTCAAACGAATTCTTAGCATTCAACATCAAACATATAGTCTTTGATTTTCATATAAAAAAAAACTACCAAATCATTTAACCTTAGTGTTACTTCCTCGGGTTCCTCGGGTTGGGAAGATCGGTGCATGCCCAAACTGTACATCCAAATATGAATCGGGTTGATCTTTTTTTATCCAAACCTGTGGGGGGCTTTTAGTCGAACCAAGCGGTTCGGGTGGCAAGCACAATCCAACAAGCCAAAGAGGAGAGAAGACGGTAGTTACATGAAAAAACCCCTTCGCAACGTCGAAGGAGAAAAAACCACGGGTGGGGCAAGAATGCACTAAAACAATTCCTTCGGTTACAATCTCTCACCTTAACCCCAATTACACACCCCGATGACCGGTCTCCCAAACTACCGACCTCTGCAGTTTCACTCAGACTACCGACCACCGAAAACCGCATCTAACTACCGGTCGCTGCAGACAGTATCTGACTACCGGTCGCTGCAGACAGTATCTGACTACCGACCGACCTCCGCAGACAGTCTCTGGCTACCGACCGATCGACCTCCACAGCTCCGCAAATCCCGGGACGAAACGGGCAGCGTTTCCTCCAGAATTCTCCTTCTTTTTGCTGAAGGGGTAGGTCTCCTTTTATAGTGGTGGGGTGACGGTTACGGCGCTCCACGAAAAACGGGTAGGTGACGTGTCCCCACAATGAGCTCAACCGCCACGGTAGTGAGGACGTGGCGCGCGTTTGACACCTGGTCACTTTGGGCCGGAAATCTCGGAGCGTAGTAGCACCGCGTAGCCTCCGAGATTTCCGGGTTCGACTGCCACATCGCGCCTCGGCTCATTGCACGACCGACCGAAGTAGAGGGGGGGGCTGTTGCCCCCCTTTGACTGATGACCGGCCGACCGAGCCCCCTCCCTCTTTTCGTTTGGTGACCGACCGACCGAGCCCCCCCTTTCATCTGGTGACCGGCCGACCGAGCCCCCCCCCCCCCCTTTCGTCTGGTGACCGGCCGACCAAGCCCCCCCCTTTCGTCTGGTGACCGGCCGACCGAGAGGGGGGGTGTTGCGCGGCCGACCCCCCCACTCCTTCCTCGTTTCTCTGCGCATCCGACCGAGAGGATACACACAATACCCCCTCCTGACCGAACGGTCTTCGATCTCGCTCGGTCAGGATCACTTTGCCTCGATTTGCATGCCAGCCTTATTTTGTGTGCCAGCCTCGATTTGCATACCGCCTCAATTTGTGTGCCCGCCTTGATTTGTGTGCCTGCCTCGGTTTGCGCATCGCCTTGATTTGTGTGCCCGCCTTGATTTGCATGCCCATCTCGATTTGTGTGCCCATCTCGATTTGCATGCTAGTCTCGATTTGCATGCCTACCTCGGTATATGTGTTCGCCTCGGTTTGCATGCCAGCCTCGTTCGGGTGCTGTAGGGACTCCAAGTAACTATCTGGGCTTTTCCCGGTTTTTCGCCACATGGCGTCACCAGGCGTCGCCACCTCGCCGCCTATTTTTCTCAAAATCCGAACCAACTCCCACAGCTCCAACTTTCTCTATAAATAGGACCCCGAGGGTTCATTTCTTTCCTCTGCTTTAGACTTCTCTTTTACGGCTGAAGGTTCGTTTGGGTTGATAACTCGCTGCACGTAGCTTCCTTTGGGTACACACCGAGGAGTCGCGTGTTCACAGGAATTGCGTTTGGATACACGCCGAGAGCCGTCGTCGAAGATGTCTTTCACCTGGTTCGTCGTGACGAAGAAGTTCCCGCTGATGGAGGATGTCCGGGCGGCTTACGGCATTCCGGATACGATCTCACTTTCCTTCGCTACTGGTCCTTTGGACCCTGACGATGGCGACCGTACCGTCATTACCCTCGGGCAGCTACGTTGCGGCCTGAGACTTCCCCTTGCAAGCTTCTCTGGTCACCTACTGGAGTACATGAAAGTGTCTCCAGGCCAGATAGCTGGCAACGGCTGGAGGATCCTCCGCTGCATGGAAGCAATAGAAGAACGGGCGGGGCAGCAGCTCTGCGTCGCGTATCTTCTGAAGAAGTATTTCATCAAGGACTACAAGATGACGCCAGGCAGCGTATTTTTCTACTTCAGCCTGCAGGCACGCGTAGGCAGTCACCCTCCCATCGGAGGTTTATCTGACTCCGTGAGGAGTTGGAAGGATTGCCCCCTTGTGGTCAGAGGACCCTGGAGGGGTCGCTTCAAAATTCCCGGTCAAGTCTCCAACCTCGCCACGACCATCGAGGACTTCTACCCCTCTAGGCAGCTTCAGTGCCCTGGGGCTGTTGAGGAGGAGTTGGACCAACTGATTAGGAGGGTGACGCATAACGATGACGACTGGCGGCAGCTGTTTCCGAAGCTCCCGGTCGTCGGGTCTTATAGTACTACTCCCAAAAAGGGCAAGCAGCCAGCAGCGTCCGGTAGGAAAGAAGAGCCCTCTGCTTACTCTTCGGAGCTCCCTAACAGGTACGTCAGCTCCATCCGATGCTTCAACCCAAACACAGCCGCATCTAAACTTTGCGTGATCTTCAGGCGCCGCACAAGGTCGACTGTAGCTGCAGGCGACTGCAGACAACCAGCTGCGCGCAACGTAGCTGCACCCGCGGGGAAGGTAAAGAGGCGTGTCTTTCTAAATGAGTCCTCCAGTGATGACGATGAAGGTCGCTCTCCTCCCGCTTCCGCCACACGACGAGCTGCTTGTGATGATCTTCGTTCCCTCCCCAATGACTGGTCAAAAAACGTGCCGTCGACGGGTAGACATTACGTGGAGATAGAAGAATCCGAGAGGTCTTCTAGTTACAGTCTCTCTCTCTCTCTCGGGCGGGGTAAGCAAGCCATGCCGTCTAGCTCTGCGGGGTCACGTGGGTGAGCTTCACCCCACGCCCCTACTGCTGCACCTACTGTTGCCCCTACTGCTGCACCAACTGTTGCACCTACCGCTAGACTCTTCGATCACACGGAGGTCCGGCACTTCATGGCTTCGCCTTCTTCCTCTGCTTCCGGGGGCGTCGCTGGGCCACCTCCCCGTTCTCCCCTCGGTGCCACCGAAGCTACATCTCACCGTCGTTCCCCTGGGCTCTCTTCCCATCAGGTGGAGGAGGAGGATACTGGGGTGGACAGTTCCAGCTGGCGGAGCCAGCTCGGCGACCTTTATGAGGTAAGTCTTCGAGTCGTTGTAGGCTTGATTGCAGTAGTAGTTTTCACTCCTGACTCTTTGGTACATCTCTTCCACTTTTGTCAGATGAGCGATCGCGTAGCTACGATTGCCGGCCATGTCGCCGAGGGGGGTGCTTGAAGGATGGCGCAGCTTGAGGCCTCCCTGCGGGCTGCTCGGTAGGAATTGAGAGAGACACGCGCTTAGTTAGCGGAAGCTCGACGGGTTCATGCTGAAGAGTTGGCTGCAGTTCAGGCTCAGCTCGAAGTCGCGCAGGCAAACGCTGCTGACCCCTTCGAGTTTCAAGAAGCACTGGACACCGCTCAGGCAGAAATTGACGGGCTGTGGGAACGGTTCAGGGACCAGGCCGCTGCGATTAGGAGGCAGCGAACAGATGCCGAGGCCGTCAAAGCAGCTCACGAAGCCAAAATCGCCGTGTTGAAGACCTCCCTTGACCAGGCCGAAGCATCGCATAAGGCTGCGCTTGCCAAGCAGCATGCAGACTTATCCATAGAGTGCAAGTCGCTTCTTGAAGAACAGGTGGCGGGGTGGCGTAAGAAGGTTGCGAAGCTGCTCAACAAGCTCCCGCCGGGGCCGTGGAAAGCTGGGGGAGACGACTGACCGCTCCCGCTTTATGTCTTATTTTGTGATGTAATAAATCCGCGTTCTCGTTTGTATTGAGACCTTTAGCGTGATCTATTTGAATGTCATGGCTGCAATCTTTCTTATATCGATCTTGCATCTTAAGTACACGTCGACGATGTGTCATTGAAATTTGGCTCTCGTGTTTTGACTACACGTCGACGACGCGCATAACTACACGTCGACGACATGCATAACTACACGTCGACGACGTGCGACCAAAATCTGACCCTTAAATTAGCGGGGGGTGATATACCCTACCTTGCTTGCGTTGGTCGATCGGTCGTACCCCCGAGGGGTCTGTCGACCGATCCTCCCAGGTGTTCACCGATCGATCGTGCCCTTCGCAGGGACCTGTCGACCGGTCAGCCAAGTGGTTGAACTCGCTCGGAGTGTTATGTACCACTTGGTTTAGGTTGGTTGACCGGTCGTACCCCGGTGGGGTCTGTCGATCGATCTTCCCAGGTGTTCACCGGCCGGTCTTGCCCTTCGTAGGGTCCTGTCGACCGGTCAGCCTAGTGGTAAAACTCGCTCAGAGTTTTGCGTACCACTTGGTTTAGGTTGGTCAACCGGTCGTACCCCGGCGGGGTCTATCGATCGATCTTCCCAGGTGTTCACCGGCCGATCATGCCCTTCGCAGGAACCTGTCGACCGATCGGCTAAGTGGTAGAACTCGCTCGGAGTGTTATGTACCACTTGGTTTAGGTTGCCTTAGTTAACCATTATTCTCACGCATGAACCAGAATGCTGAGCAAATGCATCTTTATTGAATAGATCCGGAATTACAAAACGGTTACAAGCGTCTCACCTATTTAGCTACCCTGGTAGAACTTGCGCAGATTGGTGGCATTCCATGGCCTTGCTAGTGCATCGTCGTCTTGAGTCTTCAGGCGGTAGGCTCCATTCTTTCCCATACCATCGATGATGTATGGTCCTTCCCAGGTAGCTCCCAATTTGTCACTTCCCAGCTCCTTGGTATTATCGAAGACCTTCCGCATAACCAGATCCCCTTGTTTGAATACCCGCCTTCTAACCTTGCGGTCATACGCCCTCTTGATGGCCTGATGATAATTGGCTAGGCGCGCTCTTGCTCTCTCCCTCTTCTCTTCCAGCAGGTCTAGACCATCGAGCAGGAGTCTGTCATTCAGCTCTGGGTCGGCAGCTACGACTGTTCACTGTGTTGGGACCAGGGTTTCCATTGGCAGGACGGCTTCGGAGCCATAGGTAAGGCTGAACGGGGACTCTCCCGTCGGACGCTTCGGTGTCGTCCGGTAGGCCCATAGAACTCCGGGTAGAGCCTCTTCCCACAAACCCTTCTTCTGCTTCAGCTTCTTCTTCAGTATGTCCAGAATGGCGCGATTTGTCGATTCTGCCTGCTCGTTGCTCTGAGGGTACCGCGGTGTAGAGAAGAACAACTTGATGTTGTTACTGGCACAGAACTTCTTAATTGACTCCGCATCGAATTGTCGCCCGTTGTCTACAACAAAACCCCACGGCAGTCCGAATCGACAAACGATGCTGCTCTATAGAAACTTTCCTACTTGAACTTCTCCAATCTTCAGCAACGGAATTGCCTCCACCCACTTGGTGAAGTAGTCGGTGGCGACGAGGAGAAACTTCCTTCGATTGGGCGACGTCGGGAAGGGACCCAAAATATCTAACCCCCACTGTTGGAAGGGCCAAGGGCTGGATATCGGGTGTAGCTCTTCTGTCGGTTGGTGTATGGAGGGAGCATGTTTTTGGCATTGCAAGCACCTCTTCACATACCCTTCCGCATCTGCTTCCATGGTGGGCCTGTAGTAGCTCTGCAGCTTTATCTTCCGCGCCAGGGCTCTTCCTCCGGAATGATTCTTGCATCCTCCTTCATGTATCTCCCTCATGATTTCTACTGCTTGTTCTTTCGTGAGGCACTTGAGGTACGGTCCACCAAACGAGCGCTTGTACAGCTCGTCGTCGATGAGGGTGTATCTTGGAGCGTGCGCTTTGGTTCTTCGGGCATCACCGACGTCCTCCGGTAGTATCCCATCAAGTAGGTACTTCTTCATGTCGGCCACCCAATCAGCTCCGGCCGCAATAGTATGGGTCGCCTCAATGGCTTGTGTCCTCCTTGTCAGGCAACTATCTTCTGCGGGGCCTACTGTTCGGGGGTCAGTTTGCACCTCGATGAAGACCCTTTTCTCTCTGTCTTCTCCGAGTATCGATGCTAGATTAGCAAGGGCATCCGCCTGCTTGTTTTCTGCTCTGGGGAACTGGTGGAAGCTTATGTCTTCGAACTTGGCGATCAACTCCCGGGCTAGCTTCAGGTAAGCTTGTATTCTTGCATCGCGGGCTTCGTATCTACCGGTAATCGATTGATCACCAGTTGAGAGTCACCGTAGACCTGTAATCTGGTCACCCCCAGCGTTGCTGCCATCTCCAATCCTGTTAGCATCGTCTCGTACTCAGCTTCGTTGTTTGTCGTCGGAAAAAGTAGCCGCACTGACTTTTTGAGCTTCGTGCGGTCGGGGGTTACTAGGACTACTCCCACACCACTCCCGATTGCGCATGACGAGCCGTCCACGAACAATCTCCAGCCTTCTTCTTCATCCTCCTGTCCTGCTGCCGCACCGACTCCCACGGGTCGACCGACAGCTACCGACAGGTCTTCTAATGTCTCTGGCACCGGTGCAGTGTCTTCCGTCGGGAAATCGCTGAGGAAGTCTACAAGTGCTTGGCCCTTGATTGCTTTCCGAGGTACGTACCGAGGGCCAAACTCTTGCAGTTCTGCAGCCCACTTGCTCAGCCGACCTGCCCGAGTAGAGTTATCCAGTACTTCTTCAGGGGGTGCTCGGTGATGATCTCGATGGGGTGAGCGACGAAGTATGGGCGAAGTCTCCTTGACACGTACACTAGTGCTAGGGCCACTTGCTCGATCCATGCATACCTTATTTCCACTGACGTCATGATACGGCTGACGTAGTAGACGGGCCTCTCCGCTCCTTCATATTCGCATATCAGTACAGCGCTGATTGCTGCCTCCGATACCGAAAGATACACCCCCAGCTTTGCTCCTGGCTGAGGGGCTGTCAAGATAGGGGGTCGGCCAAGGTACGTCTTCAGCTCCTGAAATGCTTCTTCACAGCGTTGGTCCCAGTCAAAAGGTGCAAGCTTGCTCAGCCTTTCGAACAGGGGCCGACACTGATCTGAGGACTTGGATATGAAGCGATTAAGGGTGTTGATCCGTCCGGTCAGCTTCTAGACCTCCTTTCGCGACCTGGGTGATGGTATATCCTCTAAGGCTCGGATTTGCTCTGGGTTGGCCTCGATCCCCCGTCGGGTAACCAAGTAACCCATAAATTTTCCCGACATCACGCCGAAGGCACACTTGGCCGGGTTCAACTTCATGCTATACCTCCGCAGGGTCACGAAGGTTTCCTCCAGGTCTTGCATATGTGCCTCCTCCGACTGGCTCTTCATAAGTAAGTTGTCGACGTAGACCTCCGCGTTCCTTCCGATTTAGTCGACGAACATCTTGTTCACCAGCCTTTGGTACGTCGCCCCCGCGTTCTTCAACCCGAACGGCATCATCTTGTAGCAGTAGAGACCTCGACCCGTGACAAAAGTCGTGTGCTCCTGGTCTTCTGGGTTCATGGGGATCTGGTGATAGCCTGAGTACCCGTCCATGAACGAGAGCCTCTCGTGTCCCGCCGTGGAATCTACCAGGGTATCAATGCGTGGTAGCAGGTAGCTGTCCTTCGGGCATGCCTGGTTGAGGTTCGTGAAATCGATGCAGACCCGTATGGCTCTGGACTTCTTGGGGACGGCGACCACGTTAGCGATCCACTTCGGGTACCGAGCCTCTCTGATGATGCCCACTCGTAGCAGCTTCTCTACCTCCATGTTGACAGCTGCTGCTTTTTCCGATGCTAGCGTCTGGGGCTTCTGGCGTACGGGTGCAGCTCCTTCTCGAATGTTGAGGTGGTGACATGCTACCTCGGGGTGGATGCCTGGCATGTCTTCAACGGACCATGCGAACACATCCAGGTTTGCCTTGAGAAATGCCGTCATAGCTTCGGCATGATGCTTTGGCAACTGCGACCCAAGAAAAGCTATCCTCGGGTGACCCGCTTCCCCTAAGTCCACGGGCAGAATTGGCTCGACGGCGGGTGACTCCTCCCACTCCGTGTTCAGGTCTGTCATTGACCTCTTCGACTTGTCTGGTTCTTTAGATTCAACCGGTCGGTCGATCTTCTGCGGGTGCGTCGTCTTGTTCAGCTCTTTACCTTCGGCTGACAAGTCAGTCTCCATCGGGTCGCTCAGGTCAGTTAGCTCTTTAAGTTCAGCTAACTGACTGGCCTTCTTCAAGCTTCTCGACGCAGCCAGCTCTTTATGTTCAACTGACTGGTCGGTCTTCAACAGGTCCACCGACGTTGTCAGTTCTTTACCTTCAACTGACAGGTCAGTATTCAGCAGATCCCCCGACACTATCAGCTCTTTACGTTCAGCTGACAGGCCGGTCTTCAGCAGGTCCCTCGACACTGTCAGCTCTTTAAGTTCAGCTGACAGGTCGGTCTTCCAAAGGGCTTGGCTTCCTCGTGCTCCTACGCTTGATCGGGCGTGGTGCTGAAGCGTTGGAGCTTCTTGACTCCACTTCGCAGTCCAGAGATTGAGGATGACCAACTCAGTGCCGCCTTCACCAGGTTCTCCCCCCTCGATTTGGCATGTTGTCTTCAGATATATGGCGCTAAGCTCGCACTTGGCCGTCGAGGACTGGTCACCTCGAATGCTCATCACGCCCTTGTCAGTCCAAAACTTCACTACTTGGTGGGCCGACGAGGGGACCGCATCCAAGTGGTGGAGCCACGGCCTTCCAAGGATGATGTTGTACGCCGAGTGGGCCTCAATCACAATGAACCGGGTAAGATTGGTGAGATGCCCTGTTGTGATCGGGAGGGTGATCTCACCAACCACCCTTGCAGCCTCTCCCGTGAAGCTCGTTATCGTCGACGATGACTCAGTCATCTGCCCGCGATCCAGCCGCATGGCGTCGAAGGAGCTGAGGAAGAGCATGTCTACCGAACTCCCGGCATCAACCAGAATTCTCTTCACCAGGCAATTCGCTATCTGCAGCCGTATGACCAGAGGATGGTTGTGAGGCCTTTCTATTCCGACCAGATCGGCCGCCGAAAACTGTATTGCCGCTTCCACTTTTGGCTCGGGGCGAATGACGGGGTCGAGCACCATATGGTGAACTTGCCTTGCTTGTTCAATACGTTGCACCTGTCAGTCGACGGCATTTGATGACGGTACATGGCCATGGTACCCGTAGACTGCGTCTACCTCTCGGAGCTGACGTCTTTCTGGCGGAGGACCCGGTAAGCGTTGTGTCATCGCTCCTCGCTGGACTTCCCCTACAGCCTTAGTCTCCTTACGTTGAGGGAGGTCAATGATGCAGCCAAGGTGGCCGGCCTCAATGAGATCCTCGATATGATGTTTGAGCGCCCGGTACTGCAAGGTAGTATGGCCTTGGCCCTGGTGGTACTCGCAGTACCTTGATGCATCTCTAGCTCCCCTCTCTCCGGGTTCAAGCGGTTGCGCCTACTTGAAGTACGGTTCGCCCTTGATAGCCTCCAAGATCTGGTCTATGGGGGCGTTCAGTACCGTGAACTCCCTATTCCATTGCGGCCTCGCTGGCCTGTCTTGCCTCTGCCGCTTCGCGTCGTGCCATGTCCCCTCGCCCTGCTGCTTGTTGATGTTCTTCACGGCAGCTGGCTTGGCGTAGCCCTGGTGCGGGACCCTGGTTTCCACTGCCTTCCTCTTGCGGTCCGTGTCTTCAATCTTGATGTACTTCTCAACACGCCGCGATAGCTCGTCGATCGTCTCTGGGGTTCGCTTGATGAGCGACACGTTAACGAGCTGGGTAGGCTGAATGGCGTTCTTGAAGGGCGCGATCACCATGCGATCCTGCCCGTCTGCGTCCGCCAAGCTCAGGTATTCAGACCTGAACCTATGGTAGAATTGCCTGAGCGTCTCCTTCTGGGTCATACTCATCCCGAAGAGTGACTCCAGAGTCTTCAGCTCCCGGCGATTGCATCGATACTGGTCGATGAACCGCGTGCTCAGCTCCGAGAAAGAGGAGATGGATGAGGGTCTGAGCTTGTGGAACCATTCGAGGGGTGTTCCCGACAAGCTGTTGGCGAAGGTCCGGCAGAGAATATGATCATCCTCGTGGGGGACCAGAGCATCCCGAAAAGCCAGTACGTGCTCCACCGGGTCTTTCGATCCATCAAACTTGGGAAGGCATGGAGGATTCCATCCTCGAGGGAATGGCTCCCGGAGTAGCTTCTCGACAAGCGGCGACCGTGCGGCTCCTCGAATGGCGACTTCCTCCAGTCGGTCGAGAGCTCGGACCCCCGGTCGGTCTCGCTGGATTCCTTCTTGATCCCCGAGTCACTCCGACGCATGTACCCGAATGCGCTCATGTACGCTCCTCCAATCAGCAGTGTGGGCCGGCTGCCGACTGGCCGGCGTCATCCGAGTGTGATGACTATCACTCGGTTGACGATGATATTCTCCGTCTCGCTTCGGGCGATGCATTTGTGTCAAGTCCGTCTTCGAGTGATGCTTGGAGGCAAGCGGCTATTGAGGGTGTGCCCCGAGCCGGGACCAGACATCCGAGCGTGCCGATGCCGCTCGGGCGTGCTTGTTTCTTTCCGCTGGTTCCGGGCTACTCGAGTCCCGCCCGTCGGGATTCGCACTTTGGACCTCCACCGAGCGATTAACCTGACCTCCACCTGAGGCACTAGTTGCAGCTGCATTTGCACTGGTGGGGCAGCTTGAATAGGAAGGCTCTGTCCCCGCTTGGGCCAACATGCCCTGGTTGAGTAGACCACCCGTCGGTGCGGCCCGCACGAAGTCGCGCAACTCCTCGTAGTTGCGTTGCATTGTTTGGAGTTATGCGGTAAGAGCTTGTTGGGTCATCATCATAGTGGCCAGGAAAGCTTCCGATAGACCCCCTGTTAGAGGAGCCAGGGTTGCTACCGGAGCTTGACTGGACTCTCCGACCCCCAGTACAGGATTCGCCAACGGGACTACGCGCTCCGTGTCCGTTGGTGGTTGAACAAGACGCCCGGCATCATTGGCATCTCCGAGTGGCGCAGCTTCGGATGGGAGCTGCGACGTCGAGCGGGTACGATACGGTCCACCGGCCATCGTTCTTCAACCGTGTGGTCGTGGATTGCTAGTTGCAGGTAGCCTCAGACTGGTCGACACCCATGGGTCAACAGTCGAAAACTCTAGTAGAAAGTCTCGAAGACTATCCCACAGACGGCGCCAAGATTGTGGGGGGTTTTTAGTCGAACCAGCTAGGCGGTTCGGGTGGCAAGCACAATCCAACAAGCTAAAGAGAAGAGAGAAGACGGTAGTTACGTGGAAAAACCCCTTTGCAACGTCGAAGGAGAAAAAACCACGGGTGGGGCAAGAATGCACTAAAATAATTTCTTCGGTTACAATCTCTCACCTTAACCCCAATTACACACCCCGAGGACCGGTCTTCCAAACTACCGACCTCTGCAGTTTCACTCAGACTACCGCGCGATCGCCGCAAATCGCATCTGACTACCGGTCGCTGCAGACAGTATCTGACTACCGATCGCTGCAGACAGTATCTGACTACCGACCGACCTCCGCAGACAGTCTCTGGCTACCGACCAACCGACCTCCGCAGCTCCGCAAATCCCGGGACGAAACGGGCAGCGTTTCTTCCAGAATTCTCCTTCTTTTTGCTGAAGGGGTAGGTCCCCTTTTATAGTGGTGGGGTGACGGTTACGGTGCTCCGCGAAAAACGGGTAGGTGACGTGTCCCCGCAATGAGCTCAACCGCCGCAGTAGTGAGGACGTGGCGCGCGCTTGACACCTGGTCACTTTGGGCCGGAAATCTCGGAGCGTAGTAGCACTGCGTAGCCTCCGAGATTTCCGGGTTCGACTGCCACATCACGCCTCGGCTCGTTGCACGGCCGACCGAAGTAGAGGGGGGGGGTCTGTTGCCCCCCTTTGACTGATGACCAGCCGACCGAGCCCCCTCCCTCTTTTCGTCTGGTGACCGACCGACCGAGCCTCCCCTTTCATCTGGTGACCGGCCGACCGAGCCCCCCCCCCCCCCCCCCCCCCTTTCGTCTGGTGACCGACCGACTGAGCCCCCCCCTTTCGTCTGGTGACCGGCCGACCGACCCCCCCCCCCCCCCCCTTTCGTCTGGTGACCGGCCGACCGAGAGGGGGGGGGTGTTGCTCAGCCGTCCCCCCCACTCCTTCCTCGTTTCTCTGCGCATCCGACCGGGAGGATACACACAAAACCCATCCAAGTTTTTAACTAGCTTTGCCCATGTTTGTCCATTGTTCGGGTTGAGCGGGTCAGGTTCAGGTCAGACCCGTCCAAGTCCTCCCCTAGCTAGCTAGATGTCGTTCATGTTTTTTGGGGCAAGGGCATGGGACAGCCCGAAGTTTTTTCCGATTCCGCTCAGCCCGATTGATGTAGCAGTGTGCAACAGGTGGTGAAAATTCTTAAATGTCGCTAGTGGGTTTCAGCCACCAATTGTATGGTGCCAAGTCAATCGGGTTGGCGAAATCGAAAAACCTTCGGGCTGAATAGCATTTCTCGGGATGGCTCCCCACAAACTAATGGACTTCCAGTTATTAGAGGCCAGAGCCCCAGTTGTACTCTTCTTGTCAACGGGCAAACTATTGCTCCAAAGAAAAATATAACAAATTACAAAAATCTCCCCTGAACTATATATCTCATTTTATATTGGTCTTTTATTTTTATTACTTTTTAACAATTTGATCTCTGAACTATGCCCTGTAAACATTTAACCCTCTCTGTAAACTTTTATTTCGAAAATACCCTTGACCTATTAAACATAGGTTAAATATTCTAAAACAATTTTGAGTCTTATTAAAAATTGAGAAGGGTGTTTTCGGGATAAAAAGTTGAAGGAGGAGTTAAATGCAGATGGGGCATCCTTCAGGGATCAAATTGTTCAAAAAAAAAGTTGAGGGACCAATATGAAATGGCGTGTCTAGTTTAACGGAGGTTTTTGTAATTTGCCCAAAAAAATGTATAAAATCCATACATCACACACCTGCACTGTGCATGGCATTGATCCACGTGGCTGCTCGTAAGCCCCCATGGACGTTCGTCTTTAAGTAGCCACGTGGACCACGTGGATGAGAGGCATGCATGCATGTATTTTATTTTATTTTCATGCGGTGTATCCTGCTACGCTGATGCATACAGAAATATTAGAAATTAGCAGTCACTTTCCAATATTTATATATATATGAAGAGAGTTGACGGGATTGTGGGAGGTCAGCCAACCTGAAGAAACAGACGGTAAGACGGTATCGATTCAGCTCGCCGCCCGGCCATGTTGGTCCTCGTACAAAATATTGAGTGAGACAGTGACCTGCTGACCCTCCACTCCAATCCTCCTATAAAACCAACTCCCATTCCCTCTCCCACCTTCAGCTCCAACCCTTGAAAGCCCTTGCATAGGGTTCAGAGGAGGGTTTACATCTTTTATGGGTTGCATCATGGAGTCTTGGGCTGCTTGAGTTGTTCGGGGGTGAGGGAGTTTGGGGGGGGGTGGAGCGCCCTGACCTCCACTGCAGGGTCTTGGGAGGGTGGATTGAGCTGCTGGGTTATGGATCCCACTGCCCTATTCTCATGGGGTTGCTTTTCTAGAGAGAGAACAGTGGGACTATTAATATTGTGAGATAGGCTTGTGGTTTGCATAACCCAGGAGCTGCATCACCCTTACTTGAGGGGGAGTGAAGGGAGCTCCCCATCTCTCTCTCTCTCTCTCTCTCTCTCTCTCTCTCTCTCTCTCTCTCTCTCTCTCTCTCTCTCTACCACATTTATATACTTCCATCTATATTTTAAGTTATTGGGGTGAGGGAGGGAGTTTGGGGGGTGGAGCGCCCTGACCTCCAATGGAAGGCCTTGGGAGGGTGGATTGAGCTGCTGGGTTGTGGATCCCACTTCCCTATTCCCATGGAGTTGTTTTTTGTGGAGAGAGAACATTGAGTGCTCTCCTTTATTATTATTATTATGGGATAGGCTTGTGGTTTGCATTACCCAGGAGCTGCATCAGCCCTACCTGACCTTTTTTTGGAGTGAAGGGAGCTCCTCACCTCTCTCTCTCTCTCTCTCTCTCTCTCTCTCTCTCTCTCTCTCTCTCTCTCTCTCTCTCTCTCTCTCTTACACACACACACATTTATATTCTTGCATCTCCACTACCTGTTAGGGTGAAGAAGTGAGGAGTGGAGCGCTCTGACCTCCAAAGGAGGGCCTTGGAAGGGCGGATTGAGCTGCTTGGTTATGGATCCCACTTCCCTATTCCCATGGAGCTACTTTTTGGTGGAAAGAGAACATTGGGAGTTCTTTTATACTTTCTTATATATGGGATAGGCTTGTGGTTTGCATAACCCAGGAGCTGCATCAGCCCTACTTGACCCTTTTTTGGAGTGAAGGGAGCTCCACACCTCTCTCTCTCTCTCTCTCTCTCTCTCTCTCTCTCTCTCTCTCTCTCTCTCTCTCTCTCTCTCTCTCTCTCTCTCTCTCTCTCTCTCTAGAGTTATGGGTATTGATTTATTTGCCTTATTTTGATTAATTATTGCAGGTTTTTGATGTTGTTCTTTCGATCTTGAGGGAGGTGCCACTGAGTAGCTTTGCATCATGCATTTCCAGGCTTTAGTTTTATTGGCTACCTAGGCTTGAAATTACCCCCTTGACCTTGGCTACCTAGGGTTTGAAGTTGCTCCAGCGGGCGGGCTCCTGGGGCGGCCGGAGGCACTGACGGCAGCTCCGCCACCGACAACCTCTAAAAGCTAAGAAAAGCAGAAGAGACTTGGGGGGATCTCTAAAACCTCTGATCAAGCTTCACATTCAAAATTGGGCCTACGTGGTTGTAACCATTATCGACTCTTGTTCAACTTCCAATCAAAAATCGAATAATCATTGTAATGTTTGCTATAAGGCGGCCATGCGAAGGGATTTTTGAAAAAAAATTATTGAGAGATATCGTTAGTATTTATTGTTAGATGTAGTCATAGTTTAGTACCATATGGTCTATAGAATTGTAATAGTGTGCGTTCTCTCCCTATATAAGAAGAGGTAGTGCTAGTATAATGAACTATTTCTCTGAAAACCCTAATCCAGGTAGGTGAGAATCAATAAAGACTGAATAAGAAATAAATAAAAGATCAACACGGGTTCTATGCTCCGGGGAAACGGAGAATACCAACGTACAATTACAATGCAATCACCCCCCTTTTCAGCGCATGCGATTAGGGTTTCACATACCTAATGAGTGGATAAAAATGGCTGCGAAAGAGGAGCTTGATGACCAGTAAATAGTAATGTCAGGCTCCACCCTCATGATAATCGAATATATTTTGGAAGCATATTGATAATCGAATAATAAGATCAATGGAATAATTTTGCATCGGAGGTGCCTGTGTTGGAGATGGAATTGAAAGAGATGAAGGCGGAGGTGGAGATGTCGGACGTCATACAAGGAGGAAGGAGAAGGAGGGGTGGAGTATGCAGCCAGGTATGCATTGAGGGCATACAATGGCCTATGTATTTGGGATTTTTTTTTTCTTTTTTTGATCTGAACCGATCAGGCAGTCGAAGGATGATCAAGGATACATTTGGGAATGTAGTGAGAGCATATAATTTTCATTATAAAAATAAAATGTTAATTTAGTGTTTCAACCCGAAGTTTATCCCTGTATTTGGGTTACACCCCCAACTTTTAATAAATTTGAGTTACACACTCATAAAGGATTTGCAAAACTAAGGCAATTTGATTTGTTGATTTCATTCACTATATATAGAGTTTACAAAGTTTGAAATAATAATAAAATCCCACTAATTAAGCCATCCCACAAAGAAAAAATATTTACACCCAGAATTAATTTCATTGTCACAATTATAGCAAATCTTAATAGCGGTGTATTTATGTGTCTTAATATTCACCCTCAAGTTGGAGCGGTGGAGGTGAGGTCGACAACGCCCAACTTGCTTCGTAACTTCTGAACTTTGTCAGCATCAAGTGGTTTTGTTAAAATATTTATAATTTGATCACAAGAACGAATATATTGTGGAGATATAAGTTTAGTTTTAATCTTTTCACTCACAAAATGACAATATATTTCAATGTGTTTAGTGCGTTCATGAAATATTGGATTCTCTGCTATGTGAATAGCAGCTTTGTTATCACAAAAGACAAACATATTGCTTTAGGGTGTGATATTCCAAAATTAAATAACATATATTTAAGCCATTGCAGCTTAGATGATAATGCCACTAGAGCACGATATTCAGCTTCCGTTGAAGATCGAAAAACTGTAGGTTGTCGTTTAGATTTCCATGAGAGATTGGACTATTGCCAAGCTATGTGAAATAACATGTAATGAAACGCCTTGTAACAGGGCATCATGCCCAATCCAAATCTGTGTAACCACTAATATGAAGATTATTGGATTATTAAAAAAAAAGCCATAGCCAAGTGTGACTTTTAAATATCGTAAAACACGTAGAGCGGCATTAAGATGAGATGTTCTGGAGCATTGCATAAATTAACTCAAAGTATTGACGAAAATTTGTATATCAGGACGGGTTACCGTTAAATAAAGCAAGCGACCGATAAGCCGACGATAGATAAATGGATCTGGAATTGGATCACCATCAGTAGATACGAGTTGAATATTTTACCCCATTGGAAACATAGAGGCATGAGCATCTGTCATGCCTGTATCTTGCAATATATCTAAGATATATTTTTGTTAGGATAAAAATATACCTTTAGAGGAGCGAGATACCTCAATATCTAGAAAATATTTGAGATTGCCAAGATCTTTGAGGGAGAAGGTCTTGGCTAGAGTTTGTTTTAGATTATTGATAGCAATGTTATTATTTCTGGTAATGATGATGCCATCAACGTATACTAAAACAAACAAATGTAGATTACCTTGTTTGTAGGTGAAGAGACTATAGTTAGCTATAGATTGAATAAACCCTTTGGAAATTAGGGCTGATGAAAATTTAGAGAACCATTGTCTCAATGCCTGTTTAAGACTATATAATAACTTATTTAATTTGCACACCTTGTGCTCCCCAGGCGGTAATTTCATATATATTTCTTCATCAAGATTGCCTTGGAGAAATGCATTATTCACATCAAGTTGGTGGAGTGTCCAACCCTTGATGAAAGCAATGGTTAGAAGAAGTCGAACAGTTACTAATTTGGCAACCAGTGCAAAATTATCATGGTAGTCGATACCTTCAGTTTGCGTGTAGCCTTTTGCAACCAAACGAGCTTTGTATCGCTTAATCGTACCATTTGAATTATATTTAATTTTATAAATCTATTTGCAACTAATTGATTGTTTCTCAATTTGAAGATCAATAAAAATCCATGTATTATTTTGGACAAGTGCATTGATTTCTTGTGACAAGTGCGTGTGTGAAAGATTTGGATTCATCATTTGTAATAAGTGTAGTGATGAATGCCCGATAATGACTTGATAAATTACAGAGATTAAAATAAGAGGCAAGAGAGTATTTTGTTGCTTGTGACGTTGCGGAACATAGGTAATCACGCAACCGAATTGGAGGTTGTTTGACTCGAGATGGGTGTGGAATGGCTTCTGTGATTGGTTCAATAGGCTCCATAGGTTCAGCAGTGACCTCGATTGCTGGTGATGGTAACCTTGTGATGAAGAGGTGATTGAGGGTGATTCCTCAGAGACGTTATATCTTCCATAGGGTTCATATGAACAAGTTTATATAGAGTAGGAGTGTCCATGGTGTGGAAAGAAAATGTTGTTTCATCACGTGATGTATAGATTGAATTAGATTGCATATCATAAAACTGATATCCTTTTTGGCCATATGAGTATTTAACAAAAATTCTTGGATTTGCACGAGGATCAAACTTATGCTCTATGTTTGTATTTCATGCGTAACATAAGCATCCAAACACTCAAAGTGCAGTATAATCAAATTTAGAGTTAAAATAAACTTCATGAGGTGAGTTGTACTTTAGTAATGGAGTTGGTATTTTGTTAATGAGATATATGCCGCTGTGAGAATGCATTCACCCCAAAATATTAAGGGAATATGAGCTTGAAGACGTAAAGCTCTAGCAACAGCAAGAAGATGTCGATATTTACGTTCAACCACACTATTTTGTTGTGGTGTGTGAATGCAATTGCATTGATGTGTAATACCATTTTTGTATAACCATGATTGAAAAGAATTTTTGAGAAATTCTATTTTATTATCAGAACGAAATGTTTGGAGTAGTGGAAGAAAAATATCACCATCTCCCGAATTGATATTTGTTATTTTATTATTGAAATTTCTTTGGACATAGTTAAATAAATAAAATAATAATGATTCGGTTTTAGATTTGTTTTTCATAAGATAAAGTCAATTACATCTTGTGAAGTCATCAACAATAGTCAAAAAATATCGACATCCACTATTGGAGGGCAAAGAAAACGGTCCTCAGATATCACAATGAATTAATTCAAATGCTCTTCTTGAAACCGAAACACTTTTATTAAAAGGAAGTCTAGGTTGCTTCACCCGAGGGCATACATCACAAGAACAACTGGGAACAAATTTCATAAAGTCAAATTGACTAGATAGAAATCGAAAACGAGGTAGAGAAGGATGCCCTAGATACCAATGTCAGAGATCCTCTTTATTCATCCCTTGAACAGAAAAGATAGAAGCAGTGCTAAGGAGGTAGAGTCTATCCTTTAAGCTAGCATGACCAATAGTTCATTTCATCGAAAGGTCCTGAAATAAACAATTTGTATGTGAGAAAATCATATTACAGTTGTTGAGAAGGGTTAACTGTGAAATAGAAAGTAAATTAAATTTAAATAATGAAATATAGAAGATATTTTCTAAAATTAAAGAATAATTAATTTTGATTATTCCAATGTGGATAACTATTGATTGTGTTTCATCAGACATTTGTACTGTAAATTTGGTGGAGCATCATGATAAGAAGTGAATAAAGAAAGTAAAAAACATATGTGGTTTGATGCACCTAAGTCTACAATCCATGTAGAAGACGAATAAGAAAAAGCCATACCAATAAGATTCGCAGATGGAGTGGGGCTATTTTCGGATAGTACTAGGATCAGATTGATGAACTTCGTATATTGCTCTTGGGTCAGTTGAGGGGGCCCAGAAAATGAGGCAGCATGAGGAGCATTTTCTTTTGGCTTTGGAGGATAGTCATTGAGTTTGAAACTTGTCGTCTTGCTATGGCTATGACGATTGCAATGCTCACAAAACTGGAGAAGATGTTTGTGATTGGAGTATGGCGGGCGTCCCCCTTGATCCCCGAAGGATCGTTGATTGCTATGTTAACCTGTGAGGAGCGCAGCTGATTCAATCATTGGGATCGCCAGCAAGTTGGTTTCTTGTTGTTTCTCCTCTTGACGGCGAGGGAATAGATCTTTGCAGTCCCGAGAAATGGATCCATGAGAAGGATTTGACTACGAATTGCAAAAAAATGATCATGAAGATCTTGGAGGCTAGGAATTCCATGGCCCGATCTTGATTCATGAGTTCAACCATAGATTTTTCGGAGCCACACATACAAGGAGTGACAGATGTGATAGAATTTAACTCATCCCATAGAGATTTTAATTGAGTATAGTATGCAGAAACAGATAAATTTTCTTATTTCAATATAGAGATAGAACATTTTAACTGATAGAGTTTAGGAGCATTTGATTGGGAGAATCGATCTTTGAGATCGTCCCAGATATCTTTGGTAGTATCATTGTAGAGGATACTATTTTGAATATCAGAAGAGACAAAATTGAGAAGCCAACTATTGACCAGGTCATTGCACCTTGCCCAGTTGAATTCATCATTGTCATCATTTGGCTTAGAGAAAGTGCCATCAACAAACCCTAGTTTGTTATTGGCACGCAGCGCCATCGTGATGGCACGGATTTATGTCCCATAGTTGTCACCCGAAAGCGCCGGAGAGACAAGGACTGCAATTGGGCTATCAAAATTATGAATGTGGTATGGATCAGTGATCGATGATGGGGAAGTTTTTGAAGTGGCCTCCATGGAGATCGGTTATTGTTCTGATACCATAAAGGATTTGCAAAACCAAGGCAATTTGCTTGATTGATTTCATTCACTATATATAGAGTTTACAAAGTTTGAAATGATAATAAAATCCACTAATCAAGCCATCCCACAAAGAAAATATATTTACACCCAGAATTAATTCCATTGCCACAATTATAGCAAATCTTGATGGTGGTGTATATATGTGTCTTAATAACCCATTCTGTTTGCGAGTCTTCTAAGGGATTTAGGCGGGCTGAGCCGACATTGATGAACTGGACGACTTCAGATAGTAGGCTTGATTTATGTGGTTCTTTTATTAGTAACCATTTATTTTGACTTTCACCCCCCTTAGTATGCATGTACTCCCTGTTTGAGCTCCATTGAAGAACACTAGAGCTCGGCTTGAAACTTCTATGTTGTGGCTCCACCTGAGAGAAAATTCAATAGAGGAGCTGGTGGTGGTGGTCAAAAAGGGAAGAGAGGAGGAGGTGACTGGTGGTGGTGGTGCCGAAGTTGGGGAAGATAGAGGAGGAGTGCAGGTGGCATAAGGAGGGGTGAAGGGAGGAACAAAGTACGGAGGATTAATGTTTTGGGGATGAGGAGGTGGAAGAGAAGAAGATTGGGGATAAGGGGAGGAGATGGTGTAGGTAGTGTTGACGCGATGGTGGGGATGATGGCAATGGTCGGATAGTTGCATTGGTCGGGGTTGGGGGAGTGAGCTGGAGTTGGTCGGAGGTTGCTTGAAAATGGAGGAGAGGAAGGGAGGTAGGCCTGCCAATCTAGCCCTTTGGAGAGGGTACCCTGCCCTGCCCGGCCCTCCAAAGCCCTCTAAAGCCCTGCCTGCCAAAGACCCGAGGCCTAGGGTCGGGCCGGACCCAGTTTTCATAAGCCCTGCATAATGAGGGTCGGGCAAAGAAAACCTATGGCCCGGCCCTACCCAGCCTCCATATACATAAATTATTATAGTATAGATAATGCTTATTAAGGGTTTAAATCACTGGCTAAGTGGGACTAATCAGTTATTAACCGATCACTCATTGTGACCCTATAGGAATTGGAGTTATCAAGCTTGGATATATTAATTAGTATTAGAGGTGTTATATAATACTCATAAAACTTATAATATTTTTAAAACTGCATTATCAGTCTTAAGCATGAATAAATGAATGTGGTTTTAAATGACTGCCAAAAACCTAAAGGCACTAGCATAAGAGTAATTTAAGGAGGAAAAAAAAAATTTAACCCTTTCTTAATGACCTAACTTAATAAATAGATATGTCGATAATCCTTATCTTAGTGATATCAACATGGCCCTGGCCCAGCCCTGGCACTTGAAGGATCTAGTAGGGCCCATCATTTTTCTGGCCCTGAAGGGCTAGGGCCTATCTCCTAAAACAAAGGGTCGGGTCCGATTTGATCCCAACCCTGCCCTAGCCCTGCCCTTTGACAGACCTAGAGGGAGGGTAGTGAAGGAGGGTGGAAGAAGTAAGGGAGGATCTAGGCCGAGTAGTGGGTGTCAGGGTGGAGTGGGAGTAAGAGGGAGGCACCCGGAGCTGGGGACGAAGGAGAAGAAGGGAAGGAGAATAGAAAGGAGAGTGGTCAAGTACAGGTGGCCAGAGGAGGGTGGTCAGGCGTAGGCCGATTTACGGAGATGCATTGAGTGAGGGGTTGAAGGAGGTAAGAAAGATGGAGGAGAGTGTTGAGGAGGGTTGGTCGGGGCTAGAGAAGGAGAGAGGAGAAGAGGATGGAGCGGAGTCAAGGTTTGCTAGAGTAAGACGGAGGAGGAGGAAATTGAGGGAGAGATCTAGGACGTGGGTTTTCAGTTGGCCTTGGGCTTGGCCGGCCCTAGGTCTGGCCAGCCATGGCTTGGTCGACCTTAGGTCTGGCCAGCTCTAGTCTTGACCAGCCCTGGGTCCGGCCAGCCTTGGGTCTGGCCAGCTCTAGGCTTGACCAGCCCTGGGTCTAGCCACCTCGGTCCTGGACTTTTCTTCTTTTGATCCTTTATTTCTTCTTTCTTCTTTATTCTTTCTTCTCTCTTCTTTCTTCTTTCTTCTTTATTCATTCATTTCTTCTTTCTTTTCCTTTTCTTCTTATCTCATTCTTCTTGGCTAACTTTGGACCTACCTGGTCCTAGTCTGGCCGCCCTTGACTTGGTCGGCCTTGGGTCTGGCCAGCCCTAGTCTCGGGCCTCTCTTCTTTCCTTTCTTTCTTCTTTTTTGTTTCTTTCTTCTTTATTTTTCTTTTCTTCTTCTTTCTTATTTCTTGGCTGGCTTTTGGCCTACCGACCCTAGCTTTGACGACCCTGCGTCTAGCCTACCATGGTCCTGGGTTCTTTCCTTTTTCTTTCTTCTTTCCTTTCTTCTTTTCTTTCTTGTTACCTTTTCAAGAGAATTGGACGTCCTAAGCTTGAACGGTCCTGGGACTTGTTATTCTTTCAACCATCCAGACTTAAAAAATTAGAAATTTCTTAGGTGCAACCTATCTTACTTAGAAAATTCTTCGATGTCAAAATTTTCTACGTGTACAACCAATATTCGTCGAAAGTCCCCCCCCCCCCCCCCCCCATCTCTCTTTCTTCCATGTCGCTAGAGTTGTCGTCGCCTCCCCTACCCCTCCTCCAGCCCCATCATCGGAGCCAACGATGCCTCCCATTTCCCTCCTTCCCCATCATCTAAGCCTCCATTGCCTCGCTTTTAGGTGTCATAGGACCGAACATACAAACATGCAGTATATCCTTACATCAATTCCACACTCCTATCCTCTGAACATCTAAAGGCTGTGTTCTGGTTAAGAAATGGGGTTTCATTTTCCGGGAAACAAGCAAACATGATACCAGCCCGGTAATGAAAGTAGGGGTGCACACAAAACCAGTGGAACCGGAGAACCGAACCGTTCTGTTTGATTCGGTTTCTAGCATGATCGGTTTGGTTCTGGTTTCCAAAGTACAGAACCGTATGGTACCGGTCGGTTTCCGATTATATGGACCAAACCGAACCGGTTCATGTATATGCATAATGCATTCACGGATCGGATAGTTCGGGCGATGCGAGTCGGGTCATTATGCAAAGAGACTGATCTCCACAACAGTATCATGCATTTGACCTCCACAACAGTATCATGTATCTAGCTTCAAGATTACTTGTTGCTTCCTCAATTTTAAAATATTTTTTTATTTCTATATGCCGCAATGATTGACCTATCCTAACTTTTAGAGATGCACAAAAAACTAGTGGAATCGAAGAACTGAACCAAACTGAACCGATTTAACATGGTTCGGTCCGGTTCGATGCTCCAACGGTCCGGTTCCAAATATTTGAGAACCGTTAGGACCAGTTTGGTTCCTAGTTTATCCCGGAACGTATCCAAACTGAACCGTGTGCACCCCTAAATGAAAGTACATGGGAATTTGCCCATTTCCTTGGAGTTTCAACACCCAGGAAAAAGAACACAGCTTTATAAGCCGTCCATTCCGATGTTCAACAAGTATATGACACAATGATCTAGGAAATGTTTCAATGCTGGATATTTCTTGCCATCACAAACCCTAACAGCAAAATGTTGCAATACCCCACATTTGAGTCAACAATAATTACTGCTGCACCACTAAAAAAAAGGGTAAATTACTCCTTGCCCCCCTGAAGTTTAGCTCAAAAACATTTAACCGCCCTATAGTTAAAAAACTACATTTTGCCCCCCTTCAATTCAGTTTCGATCAGATAAAAATTACCAAATGAGGAAATCAAGTATTTGACAAAAGGGGGTATTGTGCTAACATTTCAAACTTTCGGGAGCGATTTGGAACAAAATAATCTACAGGGGGATTAAGTGTTTTTGAGCCAAACTTCTGGGGGTCAAACTGTAATTTACCCAAAAACAACAAATCATAGCAACAAACTAGGCTTGGTTAAAGTACTAGGTACTGATCATTAATGTGTTGCAACCCAAAGCAATCAAAGTACCAAGCACTTTCCGCAACGATACAGATTAAAAAAATAAATAAATAAACAGCATCCATCTCCTACCTTCTGATCCCACCCTACAGGCCAAGGAAAAGGCCTTACATATGACATTACCATTCAATCAAAAGGCAAGCATTTAGGGTTCACAATATTTCAGACTTCCTTTTACTCAGCGAGAAGTTGAGGTACTGGAGGAGTGTTGGCATAGAGAAGAGTGAAGAAAAGTTGGACTTCTGGTAAGCTCCTAATAATCTGAACAAACTTGTTGCTGTGCGGTTCGTCAAGCAGCGGCAGACTCAGTTGCGCGACCCTCGGCAAGAGTTTGGCCAAGGGAACTCCCGAGGATGGACTGACTCCCCCAAACTGCTTGTCGATATCCTCTACCAGCACATCCACCACCTTCTTCAGAGATATCTCCACAATGTCACCGAAATCAGGGCTGCAAACAAGCGTTGCCGTGCACAAGTTCAACGAGTTGAAAAGAAAGAAGTAAGAGGAGGTTATTCTACTAAAGCCAAAAAAAAGGGCTGTTTAAAATCTCTCTCTCTCTCTCTCTCTCTCTCTCTCTCTCTCTCTCTCTCTCTCTCTCTCTCTCTCTTGTGTGTGTGTGTGTGTGTGTGTGTGATAAACATAAGAGAAACAGTGATTAAATCACAACACCTCACAATGAAAATTAAATAGGGTTTTTTTTTAGAGGGAAAACCAACTGTGTATTGAAGTTGAGATTATTATCCATGATAAGTTCATTGCAATGGTACAATTTCGCAATATGATATCATCCACAATGTGGATGACCATGAGAATAAGGTTAGCTAAACCAATCATTTTCCTTTTTTTATTGTAAGTTTCATTTCACCGCTACAGATTTGGGATAAGCTATCATCCAGGAACTTTGTCTGCAACACTTTTTTAAGTACCGAGGCTTACTGTTACAACCAAGTTGCTTCCGTATATAAGAGAAAATTAGACAACCACCATACTGCAAGACACACCAAACAGCATATTAAAGCTCTGATGTCAAAGACATCCCGTTGAACTTCAACAGTAAATTATATGCAAAACAGCTTGTAGAAATCAGTAGAATGAAAAGGAGGAAATAGAACCTCTGAACCTCTATGCTTATAATTTAGGAATTTGGATTCATTGTGGCTCTTTGGCTTATAATTTGTGCCATAGAGATTAATACAATTCCCTCTATCAAATTTTTCGTATACCCTCTTCGTCTAGGCTCTTTCCTAGTATAGGAGAACCTTGGTGGTTGCTCCCTGATTGCATGAGCTTAAACTGTGTAATCAACCAGGTCATCCTCCCTACCTACCAACTCGCATTGTAAGTTTCTTGACATATCCCTTTTTTGCCAAGTTGTCTTAGTAAGGTTTCAGCACCAATTTTAAAGGGTTGATGTTAGGTTGACATCCTGTAAGAAGATTCTTGTCAATCTTTTGCGGAGCATTTGTTAGCGCAGTTAGATCCATTAGTGTGTTTACGTAAAACTTGGTTGATAGGTCAAATTGGACAAATTAATGCAACACCAAGTTGTTATTGTGGTCTCGGTTCCTAGTCCCAGAGTGTCAAAGAACAAGTCCAAAATGAAGCTTCAAAGACATACACAAATCAAAGACTCCATGCTCAACCACTCAAGTTCATCATGCTGGTAAGAACACCCTTTACAAACAAAGGTAAAGAACTTAGTGACATGAGATAACACTTTAATGCATTAGTTGAATATAGGCATTAGGGCAGATTGAGGACCTAGAGTGCACAGTTTGCCCTAATTTGAACCCTCATGCGCTACGCACAAGGAAGTCAAGCCCCCGGTGAGCTCACGGCGGCCCAAGGTAGGGCAGGCAATTCCGGACCCGACATTACCCGACACAAAGTTAGTGCGTCTGGGTCTGGGTTAAACTGGTTCGGGTCGTAAACGTGTCGACACGGTAGACGCATTTAATAAACGGGTCGGGTCCAGGTTTAAAGTCTGGACACGAGTCACACGATAGACCCGGGAAGACCCGTTTAAAATTTAACGGGTCGTGTCGAGTCGGGTCTACCCGCAATCCGATACTGTAGTATGTAGTACAAGCGAGTAATATCGGGTCGATCAGGTCGAGTCGGATTGGGTCGGATCGGGTCAACTGAATAGACCCGTGTGGTAAACGAGTCTTATTGGGTCTACCCGTTTATAACCGGGTCGGGTACGGGTTTAGGGTCTAGACACGATTAGTTAAATGGGTCGGGTCCGAGTCTAGAGGTTTTGGACACGACCTGAAACTAGACACGACACGAACCCAACCCAACACGACCCATTGCCACCCCTAGCCCAAGGGCAGTGCCATCTGGTGGGGGCCTGGGGGCGACGTACCCGAAACCTAATTTGGTTTCAGGTTTTGCACTTCCACCTTTCTATCAAATGCACATTCATTTGTTTTCATCAATCATATTTTTATCGTGATTCATGCATGCAGTGTTCTAAAAAGCAGCCCAGGCGACCGCCTAGGCGGCGCCTAGGGGCTAGGCGGCCCCCCATCGCCCAGCCTAGACTCTAGGCGCTCCAGAAAAGCAGCCAAGCTCCCAGGCGGAGCTAGGCGGGACAAGGCGGCCGCCTAGGCGGGATAGACTAGCCAGGCGGGCTCAGACAGGCTCCTCAACAATAGTCACTCTCTTGATCCGGTCTTCCTCAGCGGCAATCCCTCTCTTGAATCCAGCCTTCCTCAACGGTGGCTCACCCCTATTTTAAAAAAGAATTAAAAAAAAAGCTAAAACGTCTAGACGCTAGGCGGCCCCCCACCGTCCAACTAGCGCCTAGCGCTTTTTAGAACCTTGCATGCATGTCAAAATTTTAGGTGTATAACAGGTAAAGGACCGGCATATGAAAAAAAATTCCAAGTGTTGAGAGTGTCTATTCTTACTGTGAGGTCTGGAACCTTAAATTAGCGGTCCGGACCTTACTGGCATAGTCCGGACCACCTGGTACAAGGACTAGCTAGAATGTGTCTAGGTCCGAACCCTCCAGCACAAGAGGTTCTAACCCCCCACTTGTGGGTTCAGATGCTTGTAGGCCGGTGGTTCACACTATGCAGCTCTGGACACCCACAACAACGATTTGGACCCATGCTACAAGAACCAATGGGAAAAGAGGTTTTTGATGGGTTTTCTCCACCATTGATGGCCTGATTCAATGGCTAATGAATGATGACTTATCCTATATAAAGGGTCACTTTGCCTTATTAGGGCAACCCTTTGGCAGCCACCATGGTGGAGGAAAAATTCTCAAATTGGGTGTACTCTTCATAGAGGGAAATATTGGCCTCCATCCTTGGTTTTGATGATTTCTCCGTAGAATATCCCTTGTTTCTTTGTCGATTTCTTTATAAATATTCATCTATGTGTTTTTCGATTGCTTTATGGTTGTCATCTAGGAAACCCTAAGAGTCATCACCATTCACCTTCCGTGCTACTTGAGGGTGTGTTCGGCCGCTTGGAGGGCGAGCCTCAGTTGAGGAGAAGATCGAACCAACGTATTTGACTATATGTGAGTCATATTGGATTGAGGACCTTGAGGTCGATGCTACCGGAGACGTTCATCCCGAAGTGGAGATGAGAACGACTCGAGGATTGACTCGTGGGCACAAGTGTGAGGACGAGCAAAAGGTCGATTAGGCGAACCATAGCTATTAAGCATAGAGATCGGGTTACATACCCATGGCAAGGAAATGTGACACGAGGCTAGACAATCAGACAAGTTGGGTGAGTCGAATCATGTAACCTTCTATCTCAAGAAGTGCAGAATCCTAACAAGGACTAGAGGCAAATGTAGAGAATTGCTCGAACCACCTCATAAATCTCTCGTGTCGATTCATAATGTTTTTTTTTTACGCTTAGTAATTTTTAGTGATTATGTGCCAAAAACTCATAAGGGCACGCAAAGATAAAACCCATTATAGCTAACTTGGATGTCAATCCATTGTTCCACCAATTCAACCCCCCCCCCCCCCCCCCCCCCCGCCCCCCCCCCCCCCCCGCCCCCCCCGTGCTTGTGCCTATCACTTCAGCACCGCTTGCACGTTTTCAACCTTCTTAATAGTCGGCCTCATCATGGTTGGATATTGTTTGAAAAGTTGAAAGTTTCACTACCCAACTGTTATGTGGAGCACCTTTCTATTTCTGCAAAGGTCTAAAAATTCAATGTTGGTAACGATCTTTGTAGGATGGAGCAAAGTTGAAACGTTTTGATCTTCTCCGGCCAAAACAGTGAAGAAAGTTTTTAAAAATCAAAAGGTACAATTAAATAGTCATCTAAAGTTATTAGGCATGTGAATAAAATGAACAAAAAATACTAATTTTTTAAACATAATTAGACAGTTTAGACCAATTAGTTCTATAATCATGTGCATTTTATGCACTAATGGCATAAACCTATAATATATATGTAATCTTCACTTAACAGATAAGGCAGATAGTCGGATGCAGTGGTGCACGGCATTGCATATCATGAAATCATCACACGAGTATAAGTGTATAATAAACTACAAATTAATCATGAGTCAGCATAGTACATTACATCTCAAGAGAGGAATGAGTAGCCAATTTCTCGTCACCATTAATCATTGTACCCAGGTTGACATGCACTATTATCATTCTGATCATCTCAGTATTATATAATAAGTGAGGATATAAATGTTTCATATGTCCCAGGTCAAATACGGATGATAAAAATGAGTCCAACTGCCGTGAATGTCATTGTTGAATAACTATATGCTTATTATGAATAGTTGCTCGAGCTACGATTTTACATATGCAAATCATGCAATATAGCCACAATAAAATCCACAATTGGTATCATATCCTCCATTGTACTCAACTCCATGAAGAAATTGTGCACGGAGTTTATGCTATTTTCAAAAAACTTATAAAATATACGGTAAATTACAAAAACCTCCCTTGAACTATACACCTCATTTTATATTGGTCCCTCGACTTTTTTTTGAACAATTCGAACCCTGAACTATCCTCCATCTGCATTTAGCCCTCCATCAACTTTTTATCCCCAAAATGCCCTTGTCCTAATAAGCATAAGTTAAATATTTCAAAAATAATTTGAGTCTTATTAGAAATTGATAACGGTATTTTGAAATAAAAGATGATAGAGAGGGTTAAATGCAGAAAAGGCATAGGGTTCGAATTGTTCAAAAAAAAGTTGAGGGACCAATACGCAACGAGTTGTATAGTTTAGGGGAGGTTTTTGTAATTTACCCTAAAGTATTAAGGAATATTAAGTGAAGGGAAAAAACCTTAGGGAAGTCTTAGGTTCTCTGGGACCTATTCCTACACAGATTAGGTGCCAAATTGTGTCAAATTGTTTTGTGTCCTCCACGAAATAGAAGTTCTGATACACTTAGAAGGGGAAAAGATTGAACGACTTGACGACTTAAGTCCTAGGTCAGTTCACGCCACATCTATGCCCATTAAGTTGCACCATCATGATGTTTGAACCACAATCCAACTAGATGAAATAGTATATACTTACATAATGATGGTTTCACCTTGGACTAGTAAATCCACACATGCATATTATAAGCTTTAAAGATAAGAATTGTTCGTGTAATGATGGTATCACCATGAATTAGTAATTTAAAAATGAAAATGATGCTAAAATTATATACTACTCAAAAAATAATAATCCAACCATTTATTTCTTATCTCGGATATATATAAATATTCAACCTGTGTTTTTAATTAATTAAGTGTGTTGATCTTGGCTTTTTCCATGTTGGACACGAGTCAATGAATCTGAATGCAACACTTGTATATATATCCTAGTGACACAGAGAGCAACCAGATTGTAATTGTTGTGATGGTTGTGATAGTACAACCCACCCGGTCGATCATACCAACAATGGTCCTTTTTCGACTTTGAGATTCGGAAAGCACATAAAGAAGAATAAAATGTTGTAACATATATTACTCAGATATAGTTTAACAGTTAATTAACCAAAGGGAAACTTAGGTACAAGAAGAACAAAGACGAAGCCAAAAACAAGGAGGGTTGAACAGTCTCGCGACCAAAAACCCAAAAGCGAGGAGGTAAGTTTTATCAACAGAAGTAATAATGCCAGTTATATGTTTCGAAACTCAGATTCATGAACCTAAGACCAATGGTGTTTAAACCGGACCGGACCGGCCGGTCCGGGCCGGAAACCGGTCAACCGGCAGGCTGAACGGTCCGGCTGCCCATCGAACCGCTCCAGGAACACGAACCGGGATCGAACCGCTGGACCGGGCGATTTTAGGCAAAAAACCGAGCGGCTGAGAGCTTGACTGAACCGGGCGGTTCAGTCAGCCTATTAAAAGGGACTGAAAGTCTGAAAAGTGAAAACCCTCTCACCCCGACCCGCGCCTGTGCGACGTTACGTCTCCCCGTCGTCCCCGACTCTCCTGGCTTCGTTCTCCCTGCCGGTGCCGGGCCTGCCGATCAGCCCCCACCTTGAGGCCGACTGGAAATCAGCCGACCACCCCGCACGGCGCACTCCAGGACCCACTGACCCAGGTACTCCCCTCTCTCTCTCTCTCTCTCTCTCTCTCTCTCTCTCTCTTTCTCTCTCTGTTGGACCGATGAAGACTCTGAACCCTTTTTTTTTTGGGTTCTCTCTCTCTCTCTCTCTCTCTCTCTCTGTGTTCAGGCCGCACGGCGCACTTCAGGCCGACTGAGTGTAGACTGTAGTAGGTTTTTTTTTTTTTTTGGATTCTCTCTCTTCTCTTCTCTCTCTCTCTCTCTCTCTCTCTCTCTCTCTTTCTCTGTTGGACCGATGAAGACTGAACCCTAGGCTTCATTTTTTTTTTAATAGCTTCTTTTTTTTTAATAACCTCTATTTTTCATATTTTTTCCATATTTTTTCCATAATTTTTCTCTATTTAAAATAATTTTTATAATTTTCTCAACTTAATTAAATAGTTTTATTAGGTTTAAATTCTAAAATATCTAGACCGGTGAACCGGACCGGACCGGCCGGCCGAACCGGACCGGTACCCAAACCGGTTCATACTCCGGTTCGGCTCTGACAACATTGCCTAAGACAGTTTTGTTAAGATGTATTAGTGGGGAAAGATAGCAATTGAAAAGAAGTTACTAAGAGAATGGTCGATTCATCTTTTACACATGGCAGCCTCAACTAATAAATCCTGATGGTTAAACTTCATACAGGATAACTGATTGGTGCAAGAGGGTCTTTCAAACTTGTCTCAAACTGTGTCAACAATAGGGTTAGAAAACACAATGCAGTATTTTATCTACGGTCACTGTTGTGGGCTCCGCCTGAAGCTCAACCCATACAATAATGATATCCTTGCATCCTATGTTATCTACCACCTCCACCAGCAGAGGAAACAAAAGCAGAAATACTTCAGATGATCATAATGATATGAAGTGTTCATACTCGTGCATTCAAGTATTCAACTGACAGATGCACACCATCAAGGGTTAACTAGCCAGGATCAACCTAGAATCAATCAATACTCAAAACTGAGACAGAAAAGAAACTTCAGAAGCTGGCAATTATATCTCCTCTTTGATATCTGAACTGTTGGACAACCACTAGAACAGATTAGGTCAGACATACTGATGCGAAACAAATGCGGGTGGGCAGGAAATCAGTAGTTTAATTGTCCTAGCAATGTTTCACTATGAATTAAAAGTCTCAGGTAGGAAGTTTATTCAAACCATCAGCAGGGAATAATGGGTTTTAACAGAAACTACTCGCATCAGGCAATTCGATCTCCGTTCTAAGGATTACAATAAATAATGCTTAAATTAAACGGCACGAGTCCGTCCTGCAATATCAAATACTAATGAACTTAACAAGCAGGTGGGGACGCACAACCTCACGATGGTGGACAGCCGTCGGCACAGATAATATACTGGAGATCCGATTAGTAGAATTACCGGAAATACCCTACTGGAAAGAGACGTACCTACTGAGGCTCATGCTTGGCCTCAGGAATAGGGACTCCGAAAATGATGATCAAATATCCAGGAGTCGTAAGCATCCTCAATCGAACCCGTGATCAGCGTCCGGGTTAACCATCCCGTCGTGCGGCCATGCAAGCATGCTGAAGTGCGTCGGGGAACACGAACTCGGGCACGGGGCGAAGCCGGGGATGAGGGTTAGTGTCGGGTTGGGAGCGAACTGTAGAGGAAATGAGGGGTCGGGTTGGGTCGGGTTGGGGGTCGGGCTGCAGAGGAGAGGCAGGAGGGGAGAAAGGAGGAGGGAATCGGGTCGGGTTCGGGTGGCGGAGGAGAGGGAGGTGGGATCGGGGCTGGGCAGTCGGGTGGGGGCCGGCGTCGGGTAGGGGGGGGGTTTGGCAGTCGGGTGAGAGGGAAGGAGGGAGAGGGGCGGCGGCAAGGGGGGGAAAGGGTGTTGGCGCCGGGGTCGGGCCGGTCGGGTGAGAGGGAGGGAGGGAGAGGGGCGCCGGCAAGGGGGGGAGGGTGTTGGCGCCGGGGTCGGGCCGGTCGGGTGAGAGGGAGGGAGGGAGAGGGCGGCGGCAAGGGGGGGAGGGTGTTGGCTGGGCCGGGGGAAAGGAGGAGGCGGGCTGGTGGCTGGGTTGCGGAGCAAGGAGGCGGAATAAGGTAAGGGTTGGGCTAGGGTTTCACACGCCTAGTACCCACCTAGGGTTTCACACGCCTAGGGTTTGGGATTGGGGTTTCACACACCTCACCCTGTTGTCACTCAACACAATAGTGGAGAAACAAAATTTTTATTTCATTATTCAGTGCCATTACATGTTCCATGGGCAGGCCTATATAAAGGCCTGCGATAACAAATGAAAACCCTTGAAAGTCGAGGTGGGACTAAATAACATAATGCAGAAAATAAAACAAATGCAAACATCCACGATGGTGCAGGCTGTCTGATCAGAGCCATAGGCTCAGGTGGCGCCTCCTGCGCTCGTACACACGCTATGGCCGCTGCTCGATGCCCCTATCATTCTCCCGGGGTGGGAGAGAGCTCGACTCCGTCGAGTAAGGCTCAGTACGGCTCTCGTATAGCTCCAGCAGGTCTGGGGCCATCTGTTGGGGTCCCTGATGCTCAATCCACGCGTCCTCAGAATGGGGCCTTCCTTTCCAGCAAACCAGGTACCGCCGGATTCCACCGTCTCTACTAGAGACAATCTCGTCATCCAGAATGTTATCAATGCCTTTTGCTGTATATGGTGGGGATATTTCTGGGAGTGGGGGTAGGGGAGGGCACTCAGGGGCTGGGTCCAGGGTAGGCTCAACTATCAGCGGATTTCTAGGGTTAAAATATGGGCCATTATAAGCCATTAGATCTTTAATATTGAAGGTGGGACTGATGCCAAAACCCTTGGGTAATTTAATAACATAAGCATTATCATTTATTTCTTTTAGGACCCGAAAA